>PVIY010004055.1:0-106535 GCA_004026745.1 Myrmecophaga tridactyla | reverse complement strand
CAGAGGCATGGGGGTGTGAGGTTCATAGTGGCTTCGTTCTCCACCCTTGCTTCCCTGCTGTGCACTCCTGAGGGCTCTGGGGCTTTGTATGGAAAGGGGTATGGTAGGCTTGTGCAGCAGATGGATCACGTCTATGAGCAGGAAGAACATGTTTATGGCTTCTGGATCCCCCAAGGGAACTCCAGGCTGTGGATCTGATGGGGCTGATATCCCAAGCTAGCTGTGGGTATAGGTACTTTCCTTGACATGGCCTCTTGTCCATGGTGGAGTCCAGAAGAAGTCCACTTACCCCATTCTCTGCATCCCAGTTCCTCAGCTTTTTCATCCAGGACCTTCCTTTATAGTGTAGGTCACTCAGATCACTCACAGCAGGAACTCCTGTCCTGGTTGTTTTTCTGTCACTTCTCTAGTTGTTCCTTGGAACAGGGTTGAATTCAGCCTATCCTATTCTACCATCTTCCCAGAATCAGTTTGGGCTTTAATCAGGATTACTGGAGTCCTCTATAAACAAAGGGAAAGTCAGACAGAGAAGGAAGCCATGGGGAGCAGTCAGAAGCAGAAATCAAGGGAATCTGGAGGAGAAAGGAAAAGACATCACCATGTACATTGCCATATGATGGAAAAGCCAAGAAACCCCAAAGATTGCCAAGTGGCCCCATGATACTGACTCTGGCAGGAAGCAAGCCTTAATATACATGAATAGCAGCAAACCAATTTCACTATTTGCATCTATTTAATATGGAATCTTGGAGATTATTCCATATCAATATACATATAGGAGAACTTTATTCTTTTTCATGGGTAAAAAGTATTTCATTATTTATTATTCTCATTTTTTGGCATATATATGTTGTTTACAATCTTCACAATTATAAAATACTGTTTTATAGTTTAGATCTTTGTATATACTTTTCAGCTTTTCTGTGGGAGTATATATGTGGTCAAAGGGTGTGTGCCTTTTGAAATTGTACTTGATATTGCCAAATTGCCTTCTGAAATTGTACCAAGTTATACACCTTTCCACCACGTGAGTGTTGGTCTGCCTAAGCCCTTACCAAGGGAGGTTATTATCAAATTTTAAAATCCTTTCTCAACATAGTATAAAGTGGTATCTTTTATGGTTTTTATTTCCATTTTTCTTATGAAGAGTGAGGTTAACATTCAGTAATTATTTTTAAAACAGCGGATGATCATCTCTTCTGTTATTGTCACTAAATTGATTGTGCCACATAGACCTTATTTATGTTTTTCTCAACTTTAGTGGATGGCTGTTCTCTTCTCTTTCTATGTCCCTTTCCTTATGCATCTGGCACTTTGTATTTCAAAGATACATGATTAGCCATTTTCTATGCTCCTGGATGAGACCTCTTGGAAATGTTGATGTGTGCATGTAAAGCCAAGAACACTAATCTCCATACCTTGTTTATAGCCTAAACATGCAATTGCTTAATGAGCAGTGACAGTACATGTTCCTTTTATTGTCTGCTAAAAGATAAATATAAGCCTTATAATTGGTTATTGTCAATTTTATAAATTGTCATAAATTAGAGAATCTTTTATGTAGGTATTTTTTTTATAGTTCAAATTATTTTCTTTGAAATTTACTTAACACTAAATGTTTTTCAGTGCTGTTCCTTTATTAAATTAAATTAATTAATTTAAACATGCTTATTTGTGCTCTTGGAGCAGATAATTTCACATAGCCACATTGCTTAAAAGAGGATAAATTTTTAATTGCCCAATATTTAAAGCCTTGGCCCAAGTTTTTGAATCATATATTAGTCATGAGTACTCAGCTTTGGCATTGGTTAGTGGAACATTAAAGTGAAGAATAAATGCACTTCCTGAAAAACAAACAATCAAGCAAAGAAAGAAAGAAAAAACAAAGAAAAATTCAACAAATGGAGCTACAGTAATGGTATATTCACACAGAAAAAGAATGAAATGTGATCTCTACCATTCAGCATACAAAAAAAAAAAAAGTGGAGAATAAAATAAGCAAAATCCTGCCCTTTCATCACTACAGCTGGTTTGAGACTGTTATGTACCCCAGAAAAACCATGTACTTTTTTCTAAACCAGTCTTGTGGAGGCAGATCTACAGTTTAGGATGGAAACTTTGGATCAACTTCATGGAGATGTGACACACCCAGTTGTGGGTATGACCATTTGATTAGCTGGAGATATAACCCTGCCTATGTAAGGTGGGTCTCGATTAGTTTACTGGAGTCCTTCAATAGGGGAAACATTTTGGAAGAAAGCTTAGATGCAGACATTTGAAATTGCTTGGAGTTCTGACACATAGACCCTTGAAGAACTGTTAGAGACCAGAGCCCAGAAGACATTACTGCTGTACCCTTCCATGAGATGCTAAGCAAGCCTGAACCTGGAGATGGTGATGGGAAGCTAAGAGATGAGATCCAGCATTTGCCCCAGACCAGTTAAGTCAGGGTCCATAGATGCTGAGAGAGGAAGCCACTGAAATCAGAAGCTGGAAGCAACAGAACCAGGAACAAGGACCAGCAGATGCTAGCTATGTGCCTTTCCATGTGACAGACATCAACCTTTCTTGTGAGTCAATGTATCTTTCTCTGGATGCCTTAGTTTAGACATTTTTAAGGCCTTAGAACTTTAAACTTGTAACTTAATAAATCCCCTTTATAAAAGTCATTCCATTTCTGGCATATTGCATTCTGGTAGCTTTAGCAAACTAAAACAATCACCTTATTTAATCACTTGTGAAGTCAAATCTTTCAGCCAGATAAATACAGTGTTACTAAATCAATAATGCTTTGGTTTATAGCACTAGGTGTAAAAATGCAACTAGAATTTTCTCTACATTCTTGCTATGTATATAAATAGGCAGAAAGGCAGCGTGAAGCAATAGAAAAGTTGTGTGAGAGTCAGGGACCTAATTCTAATCCTAGCCCTGCTACAAACAAGCTTGTATTAAGTCTCTTTTCTATGCCTCATTTTCCTAATTTCCAATATGGGCTCAGTCAGGAGAGCAACAACTACTGGTTGATACTCAGGGACATATGAACTCATGTAAAAGAAATGATCATAAACTGAAAAGATGATTGACATCATCTGTTTCTGCTTCTTTGTGAAGACACAGAAGTGCATCAGTGAAGTGTAGTGTTCATTAACTTCATCTTCTACTCTTTTGATATTGACATTCAAATCCTGCCCTTTGAAATAATTTCTAGAAAAATAACCTAAGAGCCAAAGAGCCATTCATTTTGAGTTCTCTTAGATGTCTCAAACTTTTAGGAAGTAGAATTTTTTGACTCATATGAGTATCTCATTAAACGTTTGATAAATAGCTTAAAAATTTTTAAGAAAGTCATATACAGGTTTATACATAGGATATAACCACCACTACATAAAGTGGCCTCATGCCCCAATTTTCTTAGATGTCACTCCACTTCCCAGGGGCAATAGCTTTTAACTCCTTCAGCATTTCTTCTGGTATTTAACTCAAACCTCATGCTTTTAATGCTGTTCCTTGATTTTTTTTTCATTTTAAATATGTATTGTTGATTTCCTGCTGTGTACTAATTCCTACTATAAGGAGTTAGCTCTCACATACACCTCTCCCTCAATACAGAACTTCCCCTCCTTGCATCTTCCCAATAGAATTTATGGCACCCAATTTGATTAAATTAATATTTAGATTTTACTCTCTTTTCTCATGTGATTGTTTGTATTCTATCCTAAAGCCATTCTCCCTTCTTTCCTGGTAACACATCCCTAACTTTCTTTGAACAAAAACATGCCAAGACCCAGAGAGAATCCATGATTGATTTAGCCCAATTTCATAGTAATTCTTTTTCCCTTTGTGGGTGATAGGTCATGTGAGTCAGTTCTGGTCAACTGAGATGGGGGGGAATATGCCAAGATATTTTGGGGACAGATATTTCTCCTTAATAAAATATATGAATCCTATGAAGAGATACTATTTGATTCTACACTCTCCCTTCCACTTGGGGCCACAGTTTTCTGAGGATGTGAGTCACATAGCTAGGAAGTCATCTTCCAACTATGAGGAACGCTTGACCTTTCAGGATGGCAGAGTGGAAAATGGAAGGAGGCTGGTGACATCAGTGAGCAACCGCACCATCTCTGGAACTTTCAACCTCAAGTGAAGTAAGAAAATATCTTTATTGTTTAAATCACTATTTGTTGAATCTTCTGTTAATTACTATTTAATTAATAGATGCTGCTATTTGCTACTAACTGATATACTGATCAAGCTTTCTAGTGAACTATGATTTCCACTCTTATATAACTTTTCTTTCCTGGTGTGGTAGGCAAAATAATACTCCTCCAAATATGTCCTTGTCTTAGTCCCCAGAACCTTACATAGCAAAAGGGACTTTGGAGATGTGAGTAAATTATTGACATAAGGAGATTATCTTGGATTAGTTGAATGGGTCCAATGTAGTCACAAGGGTCCTTATAAGGAAAAGAGGGTGAGATGTGATGACTAAAGAAAATTTAGAGTGCCGTGATTGCTGGCCACAAGCCTTGAAACATGGGCAGCTTCTAGAAGCTGGAAAAGGAAAAGAAACAGATTCTCCCCTAGAGTTTCCAGAAGGAGCACACCCTGCAAACACCTTGATTTTAGCTCTGCAAGACCCATTTTGGACTTCTCATTTCCAGAACTATAAATTTATTAATTTGCATTGTTGTCGGACACTAAATTTATAGTAAAATGTTGCAGAAAGAATAGGAAACTTATATACCTGGAGTTAATAATTGCCTTGTTTTCTTGTTTGTCTTATATTTTCTATTACTAAACGTTATAACAGAAATGAAAAGCTCTTGATTTTTTCAAGTAAATTCTTAAATCTCATGTATATTATAAGCTTCATTTTTTTCTTGGTCATACCTTCCCTTCAAACCCCCTGTTCTCTTCCACAAATCTGGAGTGGTTATTTTCTAGGCTTGCTACACAAATGTTTTTCTGGAACTTACCTTTACTGTCAGCCTGAGAATTCCTTTCACCTCTCTCCTGTGTTGGGTCCAGTTTTCTAGTTTGTGACCCATTTTTGGTGGAATACATATTTCAGTAGCTTTCTGAAAAAGAGTAAATGTTTTGAAACAAAACAAACTTAAAATGTTACTTTCTTCCATCATCACACTTTATTGATATTTGGGTTACCTATAGATTTCTAGTTTGGAAACAATTTTCTCTCAGAATTGTGAAGACATTTCTGTACTAAGTGATAATTTCCATTGTTGCTGATAAGAAGTCTGATGTCATTCTGATTTCTGATTCTTTTCACATGACCAATTTTTCTTTTCTGAAAACATTTAGACTTTGTTCTTTATCACAGGTATTCTGATATTTTAAGACAATGCCCTTTGTTTGAGTCTTTTTTAGTTACTTGGTAGGGCTTTTCAATTTGAAGCTCATGTTTTTCAGTTCTGGAAAATGTTCTTTTAGCATTTCTTTGATAAATTTCTCCCTGATTTTTTTCTTTTTGAACTTCTATTATTTTGAAGATGAGCTTCCTCTAACTTAATTATAATTTCCCCTTGTATTTACTATCCCTCTTACTTGCTCCTCATTTTAAGAGATTTTCTTAACTATATCTTCCAACCTTTCCATTGAAGTTATTTAAAGATTTCTGCTATCATATTTTTAATTTCCAAGAGCAATTCCTTACTCTCTGAATACACACAACACATACATACATACACACACACAAACACACATATATAATCATATGGCTTGTATTTCATAGATGTGATTAGCAATCTCAATTTCTCTGGGAATATTATAGATTTTAAAATTTTCTTCTCTTTACTAAGTGGCACCTGTTTCTTCTATGTAGCTTTTTTCTTTCTTTTTGTTTAGATGTTTTGGATGCTTCACAAAAGACTGGTTTAACTATCACTTTAGAGCAGTATCATAGGGTAGCTAAGGAATGAACCTTTGAGTCCTGCCAATAAGTCCCCAAACGCACCTTGAGCAACAATTTTCTTATGAAGTTGCCACCAGTGACCACCTCTCATGCCCACCTTCAAAATCAGCTCCTTCAGTCAGCGCTGTGCTCAGCCACGCTGGACCTGAGGCAAAAGGAAAAAGGTGCACCCTGTGTGCTGATATCCAAAATATCCTCCCATGTTTTGACCCCAGTGAAAAAAGGAAATCAAACACTGCAATAAAAAAGATTGATTATATATAAAGCCCATGGTTGCCCATTCTGTTTTCACACCGCTGTCATTCCTCATAATTATTCTCATAGTGGGATGAGATGGTTGTGTGGGCCCAAGCAATGTAAGCTGATAGTAAAGAACTGTTCCCACTGACACAATTAGGCAGGGTCACAGAACGAGCAACCAACAGTCTATCTGTATTTAAAATTTCTGTTTTTTATTATTTTTTGCATTAATTTTAATTTTTTAAAAATATCACACTAAAACATTATTTATCTTGATTCCTGAGTTTTCAGTCCCCCTTTGATTTTTTTTTTCTTTTCAGAGAAGTTGTGGCTTTACAGAACAATCTTGAAATACGGGCTTCCCATACAACACCCTACCTTGCATTGGTGTGGAACATTTGAGTCAATTGATGATAGCACATTTTTATAATTGCATTATTAATTAAAAGCAGTTGTTTAACTTTAAGTCAGGGTTCACTGTGTAGTGTGGTTTCATGGATTTTTAAAAAAATTTTATTCTGTTACCATGTATACAATATATTTCCCCTTTTAATCACATTCAGATGTATCTATATCTAATCTTTCTATCTATCTATATATCAGCACTGTTAATTACATTCACAATGCTGTGCTACCATCACCATCATCTGTTATCAAAACATTTCCATCATTCCAAATAGGAACCCTATACATTTTAAGCCTTAATTTCCCACTCCCCATCCCTAGTCCATCCCCTGGTAACCTATATTTTGTATCTTGACTCCAACCTCATTCATCTTTTTCTGGATAGCTTTAGCTGTTCAGACCCTATCTTTCCAAATAAGTTTGATGATTGACTTTTCCATTACTGCAAAGATTATTTTTGGAATTCTTATCTGATTTTGAAGGTTGCTTGAAGGTTGTTGGAATTTTTATTGAATCTGTAAATTTCTTTGAGTAGGATTGGCATCTTAACAATATTTAGTCTTCCAATTCATGAACTCAGAATGCCCTTCCATTTATTTATTAATTTGATTTATTTTAGCCATGTTTTGTAGTTTCTGTGTACAAGCCTTATACATCCTTAGATAGATTCCTACATATTTTATTCTTTTAGTTGCTATTGTGAATGGGATAATTTTCTTTACTTCTTCTTCTGATTGTTCATTGTTTGTGTGTAGAAATACTACTTATTTTTGAAAGTTGATCATGTACCCCATCACTTTGCTCAATTTGTTTGTTCGCTCTAGGAGTTTTGCTGTGGATTTGGAGGATTTTCTTTATACAGGGTCATATTATCTGCAAAGAAGGAAAGTTTTATTTCTTCCTTTCCAATTTGGATGCATTTTATTTCTTTTTCTTGCCTAATTGTTTTAGTAAGAACTTCCAGCACAATGTTGAATAACAGTGGGGACCGTTGGCATCCTTGTCTTGTTCCTGATCTTAGGGACTTTCCCTCTAAGATCAGGAACAAGACATAGCTAAAATAAATCAAATTAATTTTACAAAACATGGCTAAAATAAATCAAATTAATAAATAAATGGAAGGGCATTCTGAGTTCATGAATTGGAAGACTAAATATTGTTAAGATGTCAATCCTACTCAAAGAAATTTACAGATCCAATAAAAATTCCAACAACCTTCAAGCAACCTTCAAAATCAGATAAGAATTCTAAAAATAATCTTTCCAGTAATGGAAAAGTCAATCATCAGTCTTCCACCATTAAGTAGGATGTTGTTGTGAGCTTTTCATAGATGCAGTTTATCATGTTGAGGAAGTTTCCTTCTATTCCTAGTGTTCTAAATGTTTCTATCAAGAAGTCGTGCTGGATTTTACCAAATGCCTTTTCTGCATCATTTGAGATGATCATGTGTTTTTTTTTTCTTTCCTGGTTTTCCCCCTTACATTACATACTTTTAGTGCAGTACACTAGTTGATTTTCTAAATTTGAAACAACCATACATACCAGGAACCAGTTCCTTTGAATTTGGTGTATAATTCTTTTAAATAAGCAGTTGGATTTAGTTTGCTAGTATTTTGTAGGAGATTTTGCATCTATATTCATAAGAGATATTTTTTCTGCAGTTTATATATTCTTGTGATATATCTATCTGGCTTTGGTATGAAGGTGATGTTGGCCTTGTGAAATGAATTAGGGAGTGTTTCCTTCTCTTCAATTTTTTGGAAGAGTTTGAGGAGAATTGGAGTTAAGTCTTCTTGGAATGTTTGGTAGAATTCCCCTGTGAAGTCAATTGGTCTTGGGCTTTTCTTTTTTTGGAGGGCTTTTTAAATGTGATTTAAAAAATACAGTTTTGTTTAGATGTATTCACACGCCATACAAACATCTGAAGTAAGCAGTCAATGGCTCACTGTATCATCACATAGTTGTGTGTACATAACCATGATCAATTTTAGTGCTTTTTTTTTTTTTGCATGGGCAGGCAAAACTCTGCCTGCTGAGCCACTTTGGCCCACCCCCCACGATCAATTTTAGAGCATTTTCATCACTCCAGAAAACAAAGAAAAAGAAAAAAGAAAACCCACATTCTCATATACCCTTATTCCCCTATTATTGGCCTACAGTATTGTTATATTGCATTTGTTACTGTTGATGAAAGAATATTAAGATATTACTGTTAACTATGGTCTACAGTTTGCAATAGGTGTATTCCCCCCATATGCCCCTCTTTTATCAACTCCTTGTAGAAGTATACATTTGTTCTAGTTCATGAAATAACTTTTTATATTTGTTCAGTTAATCACAGACATTGTCCATCACAAGATGATACATTCCCATGTTTTAACCTCCAAGTTTCCTTCTGGTGACATACATGATTCTAAACTTCCCTTTCTACCACATTCACACACCACTCAGTACTGTTAATTATTCTCACAATAATGTGCTACAGTCACCTCTGTCCATTTCCAAACATTTAAGTTCAACATAGTTAAACATTCTGTACATATTAAGCAACCCCTCCCCATTCTTTAGCCTCATTCTATATCCTGGTAACCTATATTCTATATTTATGTCTATTACTTTACATATTATAATTAGTTCATATCAATGTGATCATACAATATTTGTCCTTTTGTGTCTGACTTATTTCACTTAACATAATGTCCTCCAAGTTCATCCATACTGTTGTGAGCTTCAGGACTTCATTCCTTCTTTCTGTTGAATAATATTCCATCATATGTATATATCACATCATATGTATATATATATATATAAACATGTTGTTTATCCATTCATCTATTGATAGATGGTTGGATTGCTTCCATCTTTTGGATACTATGAACACTGGTGTACAAATATGTGTTCATGTCCTTGCTTTCAGATCTTCTGGGTATATCCCAAGTAGTGGGATTGCTAGGTCATAAGGCAAACTCTATACTTACCTTTCTGAGGAAATGCCAAACCGTCCTCCACAGTGGCTGTATCATTTTACACTGGTTGGGAAGTTTTTAATTACTGATCCAATCTCTTGCAATTTGTTTCTTGAGATCTTCTATTTCTTCTTGAGTCAATGTAGGTAGTTTGTGCGCTCCTAAGCATTTGTCTATTTGATCTAGGTTATCTAATTTATTGGTATACAGTTGTTCATAGTATTCTCTTATAGTTCTGACTTCAGCAGGGTTGGTAGTGATGTCCTCCTTTTCATTTTTGATTCTTGTTATTTTTATCCTGTGGTGGTTTGGAGCTGATATGTACCCCAGAGAAGGCCATGTTTTTGTTTAACTTTTTTTATTGTGAACTATAACATATATACAAAAAAACCAATAAATGTTCGAGTACATTTTAACAAGTAGTTATAGAACAGGTTTTAAAGTTTGGTATGGATTGTAGTTCCACAATTTTCATATTTTCTTCCAGCTGCTCCAAGACACTGGAAACCAACAGAAATATCAATATAATGATTCAGCAGTCATACTTATTAGTTAAATCCTATCTTTACTGTTATACTCCTCCTTCTCTTTAAATAACTGTATACATAAAAGCAATAAATTTCAAAGTACACTGTGACAATCAGTTGTAGAACAGATTTCAGAGTTTGGTACGGGTTACAATTCTACAATTTTAGATTTTGTATTTCTAACTGCTCTAAGGTACTGGAGGCTAAAAGAAATATCAGTATAATGATTCAGCACTGATACTCACTTGTCAAACCTGACCTTGTGTAACTCCATTATCACCTTTGATCTTTCTCCCACTCTTTAAGGGTATTTGAGCTACCAACTTTTTCATGTTGGAAGGGGCTGCCAATAATATGGGATAAGGGGAGGAACTAGTTGATGTTCTGGAAGGGCTGGCCCCTCTGCATTTCTGGACTTACCTGGTTTCAGGGACCCATCTGGAAGTTGTAGGTTTTGGGAAGTTTCCCTAGTGCATGGAAGCTGTGTTGGTTTGAAAGGACGTATATATCCTAGAAAAGTCATGTTTTAATTCTAATTCTATTTTGTAAAGGCAGCTATTTCTTTTAATCCCTATTCAGTACTGTATGCTTGAAACTTTAATTAGATCATCTCCCTGGAGATGTGACTCAATCAAGAGTGGTTGTTAAGGTGGATTAGGTGGAGATGTGTCTCCACCCATTCCAGGTGAGTCTTGATTACTTTACTGGAATCTTATAAAAGAGGAAACATTTTGGAGAAGGGAGGAAATTCTGAGAGAGAAGAAGGACAGAGCCATGAGAAAGCCACAACAGAGAATGCTGCAGAACCACCAAGCAGAGAGTCCACCAGCCAATGATTTTTGGAGATGAAGAAGGAAAGCACCTCCCAGGAAGCTGGAAAGGAAGCTAGCAGATGACACTGTGCTCGTCCTGTGCCCACCTAGCTGAGAGAGAACCCTGACCATGTTTGCCATTTGCTTTTCCACTTGAGAAACCCTGAACTTCATCGGCTTTCTTGAATCAAGGTATCTTTCCCTGGATGCCTTAGATTGGATATTTCTATAGACTTGCTTTAATTGAGACATTTCCATGGCCTGAAAACTGTTAACTTGCAACTTATTAAATTCCTCTTCTTAAAAGCCATTGAGTTTTCTGGTATATTGCATTCTGGCAGTTAGCAAACTAGAACAGAACCTTTGTAGAATATTATATAATGCCTTAGGTATTCTTTAGGATTGGCAAGAATAATTTTGGTTGCGGTTTTAGCAAGTTATGATAGTTAACAATGTCTAACTGAAGCTCGTGTAAGAGTGACCTCTCAACTCTATTTGAACTCTCTCAGCCACTGATACATTATTTGCTACACTTCTTTTCCCCCTTTTGGTCAGGATGGCATTGTTGAGCCCATGGTGCCAGGGCAAGGCTCATCCCTGGGAGTCACCTCCCATACCACCAGAGAGATTTTCATCCCTGGATGTCATACCCCATGTAGGGAGGAGGGCAATGGTTTCACTTGCAGAGTTGGACTTAGAGAGAGAAAGGCCACATCTGGGCAACAAAAGTTCCTCCAGAGGTGACTTTTAGACATACCTATAGGTAGGCTAAGCTTCTCCACTACATGCATAAGCTTTACAAGAGTAAGCCTCAAGGCCATGTTTTTTTAAAATCCATTCTTGTAGGGGCAGACCTACTGTGCATGGGACCTTTTGGTTAGGTTATTTCAACTGAGATGTGACCCACCCAATTCAAGGTGGGTCATAATCTTTTTTACTGGAATTCTTTATGAGAGGATAAGGACAAAGAGACAGCCCAGAGATTCACAGAGAAACAAGTGCCCAGTAGGGCACTGGAACCAGAACCTGAAAGCAATGAAATCTGGGAGAGAAGGACCAGCAGATGCCAGCCATGTGCCTTCCCATGTGACAGAGGAACCCTTGATGCCATCAGCCTTTCTTCAGAGAAGATTCAGTCCTGTTGATGCTTTAATTGAGATACTTTCATGTCCTTAGAAGTGAAAATTTATAAATTAATAAATCCCCATTGAAAAGCCAACCCATTTTTGGCATATTATGTTCCAGCAGATTTAGCAAACTGAAACATTTCTTCTCTCTTTTTTTCTTTGTCAGTCTAGCTGAAGATTTGTAGATTTTATTGATCTTCTCAAAGAACCAAGTTTTGATATTATTGATTCTCTCTATTGTTTTTTTTTTGCTTTCTATTTCATTTATCTCCACTCTAATCTTTGTTATTTCCTTCCTTCTTCTCACTTTGAGTTTATTTTGCTTTCCTTTTTTTAGTTCTTCCAGTTTTGAGGTTAGGTCTCAATTGAAATCTTTCTTCTTTTTAAGATAAGCATTTAGAGTTATAAATTTCCCTCTCATCACTGCCTTTGCTACATCTCATAAGTTTCGGTACGTTGATTTTTCATTTATTTCACCTCAAGATTTTTACTAATTTCACTTCTGATTTCCTCTTTAACCCATTTGTTATTTAAGAGTATGGTGTTTAATTTCCATGTATTTGTACATTTCCCATTTCTTCTTCCATTATTGATTTCTAGCTTCATTCCATTTTGGCCAGAATATGTACATTGTATGATTTCAATATTTTTATGTTTATTGAGACTTGTTTTGTGACCTAGCATATGGTGTTTCCTGGAGAATGATTCATATGCAGTATAGAAGAATGTGTGCTCCATTTTTGTTGGGTGAAGTGTTCTATCTATATCTGTTAGGTCTAGTTGGTTTAGAGTAGCATTCAAGTCTTGTATTTCCTTATTGATCCTCTATCTGTTCTGTCCATTATTGAAAATGATGTATTAAATTCTCCTACTGTTAATGTAAAACCAACAGTTTCTCCCTTAAGATCTATCAGTACTTGCTTCATATATTCTGTGGGCTCTGCTGTTAAGTGCATATATATATTTACAATTGTTACAGCTTCTTATTTTTTGTCCCCTTTATCAGTATATAATGACAATCTTTGATCTGATATTAGTATTTTTACCCCAGCTCTCTTCTTTTTTTCATTTTCTGAATTCAGTTTACTATTTTACATTCCAATCAGCAATTAATGAGAATGTGTTGGTCTGTAAGTGTTGATAATGCTTAATGCAGGGGAATGCTGAAGCATGTGGATAAAGTAAGATATGAGACATTATATCAATAAACAGAAAATTATTATACAAGTCTCCTGTTTCCCATGTACAAGAGTTTGTATTTTGTATATTCCTATTACTGGAATAATGAATTCGTAGGATATGAAAAATTTCATAGTTACAGAAAAATATCAAGAACTTTCTTTAATGATTTAACAGCTAAATTTCCCTAGATGATTAGATGGTAAGCTGTTTATTGATTTCTCTGTCATTCATGTATATTCGTCAGCCATGTAAATTTTTGACAATTTCATGGTCTAAAATAATATCTCATATTAACTCTGCTTCTATCATATGAAATTCCCTTATGTAACAACCATTTGTTTCATATAAAATGCTCATTACCATATGTTTACAAATCTAAATACTACTCAGTATCACCCACTTCTCTTTTTGTTCTTACTTGCAGGGCATATCTTTTTCCATTCTTTCACTTTCAAACTACTTTATCTTTGAATCTAAGGTGAATCTGTCTGAAAGAGATTCAACAGCATGCACGTATACTTTCCCTATTTACTTCTGTCCCCCATTTTTGTTGTACTTGTTACCACTTATATCTTAGTAAATTGTACGTCCAAAAGCATAGATTTATTTTTTACATTTTAGCATTTGCATTTTAGCACATGTAGGAAGTAGGAAATGGAGTTACATACCAAACGATACTCTACAATAACACTGGTATTTAAAATTACCCAAATAGTTAATTTGGGTCTTTATTTCTTTATGTTGCTTGAACAATTGCCTAAACCCCTTTTCTTTAAGACTGTAAAATTCCCCTTATCATTGCTTGTAGAGGAGATCTAGTAGTGGCAAAGTCCTTCAGCTTTTGTTTGAGAATACCTTAATCTCTCCCTCATTATTGAAAGAAAGTTTCATCATATATAAAATTCTTGGCTGGCAGTTGTTTTCTTTCAGCACTTTAGGTATTTTAACCCACTATCTTCTTGTCTCCATGGTTTCTGATGAGAAAATGGCACTGAATCTAATTAGGACTCACTTATACATAACTCTTGTTATTTCTCTTGCAGCTTTCAGAATTCTCTCCTTGTCCTTTGCATTAAATAGTGTGATCGATATGTGATCGGATGTAATTTTTTTTCCCATGTTTATCCCTTTCGGTTCTCTCTGGACTACTTGGATGTGCATATTCACATCTTTTGCTAATTTGGGGACGTTCTTTTTTATTATTTCTTTGAATATTCTTTCTGTCCTTTCTCTTTTTCATCTCCTTCTGAGAGTTCCATAATGCATATACTGGTGTGCTTGATGGTGTCCCAGAGGTGTCTTAGGCTTTTTCCACTTTTAATAATTCATTTTTTCTTTCTTTCCTCAGTTTTATTCATTTCAAGTGTTTTATCTTCAAGTTCATAGCTTCTCTTTTCTACAGAACTAATCTGCTCTTGAGAAACCTCCTGGGAATTTTTTAGTTACTGTGGTCTTCAACTCCTGTAGTTCTATTTGGTTCCTTTTAAAATTTTCTATCTCTTTACTTAGACTCTCAAATTGTTTATTCATTGTTTTCCTGAGAGCCTTTAGTTCTTTCTCTGTACTTCATCTTTCTGAGCATTTCTCAGATCAGTTTTTTAAGGGCTTTGTTTGGTATGCCCATATTCCTTTCTTCTTCATTGTTGTTTCCTGGATTTTTATCCTCTTCCTTTGGATGGGCCATCATTTCCTATTTCTTCATCTTATAATCTTCTGTTGCATAGTGTGCATGTTAAAATCATCCCCTGAGATGTCTGTTGATTTTGTAACCAGCTGGTGATAAGACAAAGAGTTTTTTTGAGTTTGAGCTCTCCTATTAGGAAGGTCTGCCCAAGGTGAGTGCACTGTGCAGGGTTTTCCCTGGCTTTCTGGGCCTCTATCTTGTCCTGGGCTTTTGCTTGTTAGTTGCTTTGGTTTTATTCTGCTGTCCTCTGTTTCCTAGGAGACAGACCACCTTCTCCCTGGTGTTTGAATCTGGCAAGCCTCTGTCCCAGTTTGTTCAACTCTATAATTTCTTATACTTCTTTGATTGTCTCAAGCTACTTTTGCCTGGAGGGCCAATTCTGGGAGGAGGGGCACACCAGAGAGGACTCACCCAAGTCAGTCTTTCCCAGCCCAAGCAACCGCCAGGGACCCACGAAGGGGTGCTAACTACCTCCAAAGTGCCCTGGGGAGAGAATCAGGAAAGATACCAAGAACTTCTTCAATGGCTGCCCAAGGGTGAGCTTTCCTCATCTGCTTAGCATATGCAGCACTTCAGCTGACTGTTCATGCAGCCCCTAGGAAGCACTGCATCTTTAAGATTCCACAGCTGCTGCCCCAGAGAGGATTAAAACAATGGCTGATGCCACTTTTGTCCAGGTGATTGAAACAATAACTGCCCTCAGAGCCTGGCCCCCAGGGTTCCAAATTCACTAATCAAAAGCCATAATCAGCAATTGACCATGTCCACCCCTGTTCTTGGGGACATGGGTTTTTATTTCCATCTCTGTCATCAGTGAACGAGGCAGGGACTGGACCCCATGTTGTCTGCCATGACAGTGGAGCATGGGCACTAGTAGCCACTGCATGGAGACAGCAATTTACTATTTCTACTGTAATTTATCTGCTTTTTCCTTCTGCTCTTCCCTGGATACTGTACAGTGTTTTTCTGGCTTCCAAAGATTCAAAATAGTTGCTTTAGACAGCTCCTGTCTATTTAATAATAGTTTTGGTGGAAGTACTGAGTCCTGGGTCTCCTTCTCTGCCATCTTCCCACAATTCTCTCCCCGTTAAATTTTGCGCCCGATAGAGTGTCTCAACCACTGCTTCAACCTTCATTCTATTAAAGCTTATCAGTGTTGAAAACAAATCACTAAGGAGGCTGACTTGACGACTACGTACTGTCTTTTTCTTTTTCTACCTAAACTTTGGAGAAAATAAGCAAAAGTGGATCAGAAAGAAGTTCCATTCATGCCGATTGCTCTGCATAGGTGCTGATCAACTAAAAACAGTCAGGAAATTGATAGGCGTTTGCTAAGCATCTTCCATACTCTGGTCATTTTGCTAGCAAAGTCTCCACAAGTTTTAGGTATGGATTTTGCACTTAGTGTTCTAGTTTGATAAATACGACTCTTTTTTTTAATGTTAAATTTTAAAATAATAGAAAGAGAAAATTGCATACAAAATTAACCCTATGAGTAATACTCATCCTGACATTTATGATAATCACTCTCTTATGTTTCCTTGTTATTTTATCAGGTACACCCATAAGTAAACCCTCTAGTGTAGTTTGGCCTACTTTTTAAAAATATGTTTTTAAGGCTACTTTGATTTATTATTATTTTTTCTTCCTTGTAATTTGTTTGTGGAATATGCTGGATTATTTTCTTACTAAATTTTCCACTGTCTGAGTTTACTAACTGTTTTCCCATAGTTTTGACATTTTTAATGATAACAAAATACCGTTTTCACAAAAAACAGTATTTGATAACTGCCAAATATATGAATAAGATAATAAGTATATAATCAGAGGATGGAGAGTCAGCAAACATCTATAACGTTAATTTTAGCACAGAAATGACCTACAATGCTACTTTTTTTTTTCCAGACAGCATCAACTTTATTGTTGACCTGCTGCATAAACTTGTCATGTTGACTGGAAACAAAACTACTTGGTGAGGAAAAAAATTGAGGTTGAATCTGCTCATTATAGTAGGGCTCTGCTTAAATGAACTCTCTTCCATTTGGGTATGCTAAACTCTGGGGTAATGAAAACCTTCCAAGGGAACCAGGGCATGGATAGCTTCAAGGGACTTAATTTTCGGATCCCCAACTTTCCTAAGTATTCCTCAAAAACTATCTTCTGAGAATATGCCTGCATGGAGGTCATGCTGATTTTCCTTCTCCACATTCTCCCAGTTTACAAAAGAGAGGTTCATCTCTCATCCATCTGGAAGGAATCTTACAATCACCATTACCCTGTGGTGTAGAGAATTTAAGGATGCTAAGCAAAGGGACCATTTGAAATGCTGGATTGTGACAGCTCCTTTAAGCAAAGCCCGTAAACCTGTAGAAGAACTTTGTGTTTTTTCCTGACTATACATAGTTTTGTTAGGGGTGGTATGTCATTAGAAACAGAATATTTTGGCCTGCATTGGGTTGTTCTCAATACTGATAGATTGTAGATTGAAGCAGCAGAGTGATGGTAATATTTAATGAGTTTGCCTTTTGCACCCTCTGTTAATTGTCAAAGAATCCATTGCTCCAGAGGGAGAGTCTCCCGAGAGCAAAGCACAGAAAAAATAAGAAAAATGGAAAGTAAGAGCACTTTATTTTGTCTAATTGGCAAATTCATGGTAAGACTCAGTGATCTATATCTTTCTATCTATCTATATCATCTATCTATCTATGAATCTATCTATGAATCTATCTATGTAATCTATCTCTATTTGTATTTATCTATATCAATCATCTTTCTCTATCATCTCTGTTATGTATGTATGCATGCATCATGTATGTACGTATGTATATCTCTCTCTCATCTATCTATCATTAAATATCCCTCATATATCTAAATCTCTCTTTGTTATCATCTCTCTTTGTTAATCGAATCTATCTATCTATCTACCTATTTTATCATTTATTTTAAATACTCAGCACCCTGAGAAATAGTAATGTGCTATAAAGTGTGGTCTCTGCAGTTTCTCTATTCTCTATATTGAGAAAGAGCGTGGTGAATGCTCTCCTTCAACCTCATCTCTGTGCCTTGGTTTCATATTTTACATGAACTTCAAGAAAGAGTTTTCAAGTTCCACATTTATTTTCAACAGATCAACATCACGTCTTCAAGTAAAAGGAATAAATGTTTGAAGTAAGCTATTTTTAAAAAATTATTTATTCAGATTTCTAAGAAAAACATTTTCATGGGCATTGGTTACTATATGTTATCTATTTCTGAGCAATGTTGTCTCAAAACTTAGTGGCTTAAAACAACACAACACTTATACAGCTTCTGTGGATAAGGAATTAGGGAGTAGCCTGGGAGTGGATTTGGCTTAGGGTCTTTCCTGAGGGTGTAGTCAAGATGCTGGTCAGGGCTGCCATCATCTGAGGGCTTGACTGGGGCTGGAGGATCCACTTCCAGGTTGGCCTATTCAGATGGCGGGCAGGTTGGTGCTACTCATTGATGTTAGTCAGTCCTCGCTACATGGACCTCTCCGCCGAGCTGCTTGAATGTCCTCACGACATGGCAGTTGGCTTTGCCCAGAGCGAGTGATCCGAGAGAGCACAGTGGAAGAGGTACAGTCTTCTATGACCTAGGCTTGAAGGTCACATACCATCTCTTCTGTTGTTTTCTATTGATTGCACACACCAATTTTGACCCAATCTGGGAAGGAACTGCACGAGTCATGAATGCATGCCAAGAGGCAAGAATTATTGGGGACCATCTTGTGGGCTGGCAACCACAGATTGAACCTAGGTCTTAACTTCTAGCTGCATGTCATTCAACAATCATTTGTCTTTATTCCATAATCTTATTAAATTGAGATTATATGACTTTTGTGGATTCTACTGTTAATAATTTGCACTCCACATAATTAATCATCTTTTGTAACGTCATAATTACTGGAGGCCCCATTCCTTCTCTTCTATTTGCTGTTAATTTCTACATAGTACTTTAAACTCTAGAAATTTGGGCATAGAATAAAATGTACCCCAAAATGCAATCCTGGATACCCTGAAATTTAGAAAATCAAATTCATTTCATTAGGCTTAATTCTTTCCTCTCATATATGGCTATGCTATTCTTGATTCTGCCAAGGGCATAATTGTAAACTGATCATTTTCTACTATGGAAAGAATTTCCTAACCAATCTTTATATTGTAATTTTGAAATGCCCTTCTTTCTGTTTGTCAATATGCCTTTTTATGTGACTTTGAGATGAACTGGGAAATAGAATGTTGGCACAAATAAAGAGATCTTTGTTCACAGATGATGGAAAGCAAACTCTAAAATATGCAATTCACAATTTTATGAAGTCATTTTCACCAAAATTTTGTTTAAACGTATATGATAATTTATAATAAGCAAGATGCCTATAAAAGAAAGAAAAATAGGTGTAATTAATAGTCATGGTATATTTTGGTAAAATCTTTTGGTGTACTTCCCAGAAATTGACAAAGAATGGCAAAAGAACGGACAAAAAATTCTTTTGCAAGTTAAGGGGTTTTAAGTTTTGTTTATATCACAATTGAAGAGATGTCAGCTGATAAAATATTAAACATAGTTTTTGATGGTACATCACTATATACTTTTCAGTATTCGACTTGAAAGGAGTTTAAAAAATGGAATGATGGTTGTAATGAAACTTCTTGAATTCCCATCTACTCCTTTTAGAAGGAAGATTTCTCAGTGCTTACATTTATAAAATGAAAATAGGAATGGAATTGATGTTGAATTCTGTTTCATTCTGGAAATACAATAGTCAGCTGGCAAACTCTTTGGGGAAAAATCTCATCAGTCTTATTAAGAATCACATGTGCAATAAAACTTCACATTTTATATATGCAATACTTACTGGAATTTATACACATTGTGATCAATTGCATACAAATAATAATTGTTTAATGGTT
Source organism: Myrmecophaga tridactyla (assembly GCA_004026745.1). NCBI lineage: Eukaryota > Metazoa > Chordata > Mammalia > Pilosa > Myrmecophagidae > Myrmecophaga > Myrmecophaga tridactyla. The sequence goes on along the minus strand of PVIY010004055.1, from coordinate 86,729 downwards.
ACTCACTCCAGAATCATTTAGACTTATGGTGGGATGAGATAAAAATAATTAACATTTTACTATTTATTTTAGGGTGGTTGGTGCAGAGGATATGATGAGCGTGGTGAATGAACATCAGTTTGCCTGGAATGGTCCCAGTTTATCCTTGTCCCAGTTGTTCCAGTTAGTTTGCCATTTATCCTGGATCATTATTTGTTTTTTTTTTTCTCCATGAAGTATTATTAAAAACCACATTAAGATAAACCAGGATGGATTTGGTAGACTTTCATTTCATACTTGCCACCTCTCAGATGGGCTTGCTTAGCTCTGTGTGAGATGCATAGTGAGCAGAGTTTCTACTTTAAAACATATTTTACTCTGTTTAAGATGGCAAACCATGACCCTGTTCCTACATTTCCAAGCATTAATGCCTCCCTCCCTCTCAAGGATGATGACCAGACCATGGCTGATTAAGTACTTTGAAGGTAAAACTGTTTTTGAGGTGATAATATCAATAAAAATTTTAGTGGAGCACTGTATCATGGTAAAAACTTTGTTCTTACTAAATTAAGACACTATGGGGCAGAAAGGTTTGGGGAAGATATCGTCTGCACGCATGATTCATGATTGCATCCAAACAAGCTGTGATGCTCTACAAATTGAAATAAAAGTTTTACTTGTCAAATATGCAAATATTTTTATTATATGTTCCGTTAGAATAACTGAACCATAATTTGTGTGTGTGTGTGTGTGCGTGTGTGTAAGAGAGAGAGTGAATAAAGTGATGCTGAATACAAAAAGCACTTAGGCATGACAGAAAGCGCTTTCTTGGATTCACTTTCTCTCATTAGTTGAATTTTAGAAATGTCTGAGCCTTTGAAGAACTACTTTGTAAATCAATCCGATTGTCCTGTTATGGTACTGAACATTTTAAAAAATAAGGTTTCTGAATTTTAAATATATTTTGCTCAAAAGAAATATAAATTTATATTTTAATCATTGTGTGTATACACACTCGCACACACACACACACACACATAATGTAAATATTATGATTTTTATAATAGGTATTGGCTCATGTGACCAGGGGACGGGCAAGTCTGAATTCCATGGCAGGCTGCAAACTGGGAACTCTGATGAAGATTTTCTATGAATTCCCCAGGAGAAACTGGCCAGCTAAAGTACAGATGGAAATTCTTCCATCTGACTGCTGAAATGATCTGTTCTCCCTTTACAGCTTTCAGCTGATTGGATGAGACTTCTCTCATTGCTGAAGGCAATCTCCTTAGTTGATTGTAGATGTAATCAGCCATAGATGCAATCAGTTGACTAATGATTTAAATCCATGAAATATCTTTGCAGTAACAATCAGGCCAGTGCTTGTTTGACCAAACATTTGAACACCATAACCCAGCCAAGTTTACACATGAACTTAATCATCACAGAAACTCACATAGCCAATGTCTAAATATTTAAGTTGTAAATTAAGCCAACAAGTTATTAAAGAAAACATTGTATTCAAGGTTGAGAAATAGACTTGGAAGGCTGGGTCTGCCCTCTTTTTCCTCTATCCCTGGCTCCCACTACCTGTTAAACAAGGACATGCTAGTATGGCCACCCCAGGCTGCACATTGACTGTCTATTCTCTCTTCATGCATAGAGCCACACTCCCTTGGCCATTCCTCAGGCTTAAGGATGTCCTTCTCAGCACTATGAACTGTATTTGGGTGGAAAGATCCTGTCAAGAAGCCACATAGGTCATGGCAGTGGGCTTAAAGCCATCTGGGCAGGGATTTATGGAGTCTACCAAGTTTCTAGAGTGTGGTCTTGGAGGGGACTCTTAGAGGCATGGCTTTTGCTTATAGGGGAGGAGCTTGGCCATAGGAGAGACAGAGCATGGGCCTCTGAAATGGGGAACCCAGGGTACGGTGTCCTTTTGTCATTCTAAGGGTGATGTTTCTCTGAATGGAGGCAAAATTACAGTACTTATGAAAATATGAAGGTTGAAATATTTACAAATTTCAATACAAAAATAAGAATTTATTTTATATAGCAGATTTTTTCCCCAAGCTTATCAAGTAATTCAACACCTGTGACTATTTTCTCAATCAAATTTTTTTTAGTCTGTAGGAAAGAGTCAGTTGAAAGTGTCAGCAATTCCAGATTTATTAACCATAAAATTCTTCCAAAAGAAAATTCTAGGCAATTTTCTGAATATAAAAAATATAAGACAATATTGGAAAATATTTTCTTTAAAAATACCAGTGACATGATATTGGAGAAAGATATGGCTAAGGAATGTATAATAGAATATGAATTATACGTTCTAGGAATAATTAGTCTGTTTATATTCTAAAATGTTCAGATATTTAATTTTTTAATTTAACTTTGATGTGTAGAGATACATGTAATTTTTATATTCTTGAAAGCATTTTAGTTTTGAAAATAGTTTTTGAATGGTACTGGTTTTTAGATCTGTCAATATGACAAAACCAATTTGTTGATCAACAAATGAATTTTTAAATGTGTATAATTTTAATTATTTTAGCAACTCCCTTTCATTTTCAAGTTTTCCACATTTCATTCATAAAGTGAACAAGGAAAGCATAAAACTTGATTATTTTAGGATACATTCTTGGGAGAAGTGGAATGAACAAGTTCGAAAGGAAAAATGAACAATGCAACATTTTTGTTATAGATCTTAAATGAAATTTTCATTTCATAATGTTGGGTATCAAATTGCTATAGTATTTGGATTCTGTTGGCTACACTGAAAAGAGTGATTTAACAGTTTTATTTAAAATGTCACTATTTATAATATGTTGAAAACCATATTGAGAAAGTTCCAATTATTAATTTAAAATGCATTTTTTAAATATTCAAAATTGTTTTTAGTAGTATGTAAGCAAAATTTTTTGACACCACAGTCATTTCATGTTGGAAGGAAAAGAACCTTAAAATGAGTAGAAAAGCCCTTAAAATGAGTATTAAAGACAAAGCTGGAACTCCACACAAACAATCTGGTGTGACTCATTTGTTTTTATTGCAGATCCCAAGTGGGATGGAGGGCATGTATGAATTCAGCCATGCAGATTTCAGAGACATTTTGAACTCTATTAGCAGTCCACGTGGCTGGGTAAAAGCACTTCTTTCTATTGTTAGAGTCGGCATTTATTCCTTCACTCATTTCCTGTATGGAATTCTGAGAAAAGCAAGTCGGAAAAATCAAGCATACGTCATCGGTAACCCACACAGTGAAACACTGTAGCAAAGAGGAAATTTCTGCTTCTTATTTTATTTTTTTGGGGGGGGGCGAGGGTGGGTATCCTGCGTGTACAAGCGGCTCACAGCGGTCTTCTGGAATTCTGACAGAATCAGAGAACCATCTAAGGGATGCGCTGATTTCTCAGGGAGGCCGGCGCTTCCAACTTCGTTAGTGATTTCTATTTACAATCGAATCTCTATTAGAGATAGCTTCTTTTATATGCAATCATCGGATATCCTCAACTTCTAGAGCTCCTTGCCCACGAACTATTCCGAACAGTTCTGTCAGGGTTCCTGGAGTTATAAAGTGCTGTAACGATCGAGTTATTTTTAAAGTGCCTGGGGAATCTCACATACACTAACGCAAATGAGGGATTACATGGGAACAGGATACCAAGGCATTTTTCTTCTTACTAGTATGCAAGAGTTTTCACAATAAATAGATGACTTCATGGTGATGCAATCGGGGTCTCAGATGAACAGCGTTTCGATTCCCACCACCTTTTGACATCCCTCCAAATCCTATGAAAACTAAGGAATGTCAAGGGATAAGAGGAGCGCTCTCAGACTCCCCGAGAAGGCCAGGGAGGGGAATTTTGCGGCTGACCTTGGCTTCTCCTCCTTTCCCACACTGCTCCCTCCTAAGAGCCGTGTAAGCACCGCCCCTGCTCTCAGAGTCCCATTGGCTCTCCTTTTAGTTTTTTGTATGCTGTATGGTGGGGAACATTTTGTACTTGTTCCATGTGAGTATCCCATTATTACAGCACCATTTGCTGATTTTTGGTGTGTGTGTGGGTGTGTGCGCGCGGGACCAGGAATCAAATCCGGGTCTCCTTCACGCAGGTGAGAATTCTACCACTGAACTGCCCTTTACTTCTATTTTTTAACTCCCACTCTGCTTATAGTCATTGATCTATTTTAATAAATAAAATAATATGTAATAGCTTACAGGAACTAGTTCATGAAAAGTGCCTCCTTCAGTGAGTGTCTGGTATTAGTAGTCCTTTAAGAAGTGTTGAATATTTATTTATTATTACTCACAGCTCACAGAGCACTTTGACAGGCATAATCTCGTCGGATCTTTGCTAATTAGGTGAAATGGAGTAGGCGTGAAACTGAGACTCAGAGAGAGTAATTTGTCTGACAGTTCTAGCAACAGGAAGTGATGGCATCTCCAGATCTCTGACCCGAAATCGGGTTTTATTTCCATTCCATTGTTTTAAATTGTCCTCCATATGTGAGTCTTATATCCACAGTAAGACTGTAAATTTAGTATCTGTTCTCAAACCCGCAAAGAAAATTGATCTGGATTAAATGACCTCTGAAGTTCCTTTCAATCGAAACTCTTTGATTCTTTTTCATTCATTATTAACTACTGTCCGCTATCCCCCACCCCACATCCAACACACACACGCGCGTGCACACACACACAAACACACGCACAGATGCACCACTGCTCGTGTAGTTCTGGGCACAGTATAAGCAACCAACAAATACTTGTCGAAGGAAATGTACACGAATTTCTATAGTAAATGGAATGATTCATTGTATCAGTTTCCTGGGGCTACCATAACAAATAACCACAGACTCTGTGGCTTAAAACAACAGAAATTTACCCTCACTGTTCAGGAGGTAATGACTGAAATCAAGGTGTTTCCAGGATTTATTCCTTCTGGAGGCTCTGAGGCAGAAACTGTCCCATGCCTCTCTCCTATTGATAGTAGCAGCTTGTACCCCTTGATGTTTTTTGGCTTGTAGACCTATCGCTCCATCTCTGCCTCCATCTACCCTTACTGCCTTCTCTCTGTCTCTCTGCGTGTCAGTGTGCCCTCTCCTTATAAGGACACCAGTCATTGAATTTAGATTTTGTTACTCCCTCAATATTTAGCTCAAAACAGATGTGACAGAAGGAGGGCGTTTCTTTGTCTGTTCCCAGTTTATAAACACTCCAAATGTTGTCATCATTTAAATCAATATTTACAAACTGCTTCTCGGTTCAGTGTCCCATCAGGCTCCCAGAAACGCCACAGGGACCCGCTCCTCTGGCTTCCCAACTTATTCATTGGATTTAGGGCCCAATTCTAAATTCAGGATGCTTCCCTCTCAAGATCCTTAACTAATTACATGTGCAAACACCCTATTTGCAAATAAGTTCACATTCTAAATTCCAGGGGGACATGCATTTTGGGGGGACACTGCTCGACTCTGATCGTTTTAACCAGGCTCTCTTGCTGACTATAGAGAGAATAAAAAGATTTGTGCAAAGTTGAGACATCAGCATTTCTACAGTTCTCCTATATCCAGATGTAGGCATAATACTCAGGCCCTTGAAGAAACAAACCATAAGGTAATGATCTCAAACTTTTTGCCTTCAGGATTCCTTTGCACTGTTAAAAAATTTTGAGGCCCACAAAGAATGTTTGTATATGTCAGTTTTATCTAATGATATTTACCAAATTCAAAATTAAATGGACATTAAAATATTTATTAGTTCATTTAAAAACATGATGATGAACATATTTTATGTTAATGTAAATAACATCTTTAAGAAAAATAATTATGCTTGCCAGATCAAAAAGACATTAGTGAGAAGAGTAGCATTGTTTTCATCTCTTTAATGTCTGCCTTAAAAGAAAACAGCTGGATCCTCATATCTACTTCTGCATTCAATCTGCTGGGGTGCATGGTCTTGGTTGAAGTATGTGAAGAAAATTTGGCTTTACGCAGCCACGTGGTTGTAAAAGGGAGGAGTATTTTAATTGCCCTTTCAGATAATTATGGATATTCTGTTTTGATTCTACACCAAGTGGAAGTTTCTTTAGGGTTACAGTGTGGAAGCTAAAAATATAGTAATAACCACTTATACTCTGTTACATTAAAGTTCATAGGTGTAGCTTGTGCTTTTAATGGATTTTTTTTTTAACCCATGCATGATTTTTAGCACCTTGCATTGGTCAAATGTTGACATATTTCTGTATGCGATAACAAAATCCCTCACCACATTCATCAATATCACCATGATCTCCAGAAGTATTAGGAAACAGTCAAGCTCTTAGTGATTGTTCTAGTTTGCGAGCTGCTGGAATGCCATATACTGAAACAGAATAGCTTTTAGAAAGGGGAATTTATTAAGCTGCAAGTTAACAGTTCTAAGGCCATGAAAATGCCCAAATGAAGGCACCAACAAGAGGTTACCTTCACTCATGGCCAAGGAAGTTTGGGGTTTCTGTCTCAGCTGAGAGGGCACATGGTGACATCTGCTAGCTTTCTTTCAGCTTCTTGTTTCATGAAGCTCCCCTGCAGGCATTTTCCTTCTTCATCTCCAAAGGTCTCTGGCTGTGTGGGCTCTAAAGCTTTTTCCAAAATGGTTCCCTCTTAAAGGGTTCTAGTAAGCAACCCCATCTTGAATGGATGGAGACACATCTTTATAGAAACCATCTAATCAAAAGTTACCACTCACAATTGCGTAGGTCACATCTCCATGGAAACAATAAAAAAATCTCCCACCCAACAATACTGAATGAGGATTAAAGAACTTGGCTTTTCTGGGGTCCACAACCATTCAAACCAGTACAGTGAAGGATAGAATTTTCTAAAATTCTTTTGCTTGAAAGCTCAAAATGCTCACTAATAACAAAACGCTTTTAGTTTCTTCAAAGTGACATGCTTACTTTGTTCAGTTTTTAAGAAAATGTCTGCCAAATACCTACGTCTGAATTACCACTGTTTATCTGTCATTTATTCTTTGTGAAAATGGAGTCCATGAAAAAAAGCAGCTGGTTCAGCTGGTAATTCAAACAACTGCACAAGTTCTTAAGTGGTTTTTCTTGAGATAGCCATCATACTTTGGTATACAGCAGAGTGCTTTGTATGTATATTCCTCCCCCTTCCCCCATGGAACATTAAAATGATGCATCGTCAAGGGTTGAGATTTAATTAAATCAATCTTTTTTTTTTTCTGTCTTGTTAAGAACATTCTTAAGTGAAACTGGCTGTCCCCCTCCCCTGCTGGTGCATGGTGGCTAGGGATATAGCTTAGCGCTCCAGCCTTGATTGTTGTAAGGCACCAGAAGTTTGACCACCACTATACAGATGTCAACACAGTGACAAAGGAAAATAACACCTCGTAAGCATATTACTACAAAAATAGTTTGACCTCTTGGATCCCCTGAAAGGGTCTCAGGGATCTCTAGGATCTGAACCCACACTAAAGAACAGTTGCTATAGGGCATTTATTAAAATTTTCTCCTAAAGTGAAATGAAAGGAGAATGGACTAAGGGTTGGGTAAGGAAAGAAATGGCATCAAATTTAACAAGAATGAAGTCCTACCTGTGAACATAAATAAGACACATCAAATGAAAATCAATCTATTTAGTAAACAAAGACCTCAGGAGGAGGGGAATCTATTTTTTTTCCCTCCACGATGCTAAGCATAAAACCAAGATGCATGTCGTAGGCTGAACATCTGGATTTTTTAATATTTTCATTCTCATGCTCAATACCAGAGAGAAGCAGCTCGAGTATCTAGGTCTCTCTTGCCATGAGCCAGATGAAAAAGTTAACATTAGAATATGTTAATTATGAACATTTAATAATTTGCTAAGAAATGAGGAAAGCGGACCCAGTCTGTAAGGTGGTCTTTTTAATGCTAGAGGCTTAAGCTTGAAGGGCACTTTGCCAAAGCACGACCTCCAGGCCATTTCCTGCTTTCCAGATATCTTCTCCAGCTGGGGCTAGAGGGCCCTCATTATCTTTTGCCTAAGGAATGCACCATAAGTTTCCCATATTAAAAAAAATAACAATTGCCCTTTTATTCTTGTGGCTAAGCTATCACCTTCTTTCATGTTGCTTCACTTTTTGGGGGTTCTCTTTTTAGTAATAAAGAGCCTGGAGTTATTTTTACATTGGAGGGTAATTTTGTATCTTAAATGTCAAATGAATTAAATACTGTTTTATTTGCAGGCAAGGTGTGGGATCATTAGAGAATAAGCCTATCTTACTAGCACATACTGTACTCTGCTTGGCAAATACAAGTAGGGTACATTTGAAAAATGCTTCTTGCTCATGACTAGTCCAGCCCACAGGAATCCCTCCAGTTCTTCAGTGGGTGTTTGGATTAGGAATCAGGACATCTGAGTTTTCAACCTGAGTGAGCGGTTTATGACAAACCGCTCTGGGCCTGGTGCTCTCGTTCGTTAAAAGTGCAAGTTGGAAATAATCATCCCAGCCCTTTTCAGCTCTTGCATTCTTTGGTTCTCTGATGATGTAGTGAGGTTGGACCCAAGGGCAGTGCTGGGCCAGGGGCTGCTCTCTCAATTGTCCCGGGCTTTGGTGGGGGCCCTATATACACCCCATGGGGGAGGCAGAGTCACACCTCCTACATTGAAAACAATTGAAAGGCACCAGGTGTTAGGAAGCAGATTAGTGCTTTCTGGAGGTTGCTCCCTGATGTAACTGGCATCCAAAAAACAATGCAAAAGGTGTGGTTTGGAGAAATGGGGCAGCTGTCTTTGTCTTATTATTTCGTGACAGGAGCAAACCTTCCTTATGAATAAATTATTGTTTATGCATAAATTCCAGCCTATTATCCTAGTAAAGACATTGGAGAAAGTGTTCTTTTCTAGTGGCAATAGACTTTTGGATATGTTTTGAGATCATAGTTCATAGGGGTTTGGGGTAGTTAAATTAGCGATGTCCACACAAGTATTTCCGTATTCCTCAGGGGTGGATTTATTTTACAAACCAGAGCAGAAAGAGCAAGATGCAGTAGCAAGGTAATAGAGGAGGCTAGGGCATCGCTTCAGGAAGACTTAACTGAATAGAAAAGAAAGTTGTAGCCTGGTCAATTACATTATCCCATCTGGGGAAAGAATGCATCTAGGGTAAAAAGGTAGTCTGCCTGGGGCTTAGGAAAGGTAAAACAGGATGCCTAATAGTCTCTAAGGAGGACAGTGAACCTGCATGGACTAAGAATTTCTGTCCCCACCTGTGCTGGCTTGAAAGGATGTATGTCCCCTAGAAAAGCCATGTTTTAATCTAAATCCCATTTCATAAAGGCAGAATAATCCCTACTCAATACTGTATGTTTGAAACTGTGATCAGATCATTCTCCCTGGAGGTGTGATTTAATCAAGAGTGGTTGTTAAACTGGATTAGGTGACAACATGTCTTCACCCATTTAGGTGGGTCTTGATAAATTTCTGGAGTCCTATAAAAGAGGAAACATTTTGGAGAATGAAGGAGATTCAGAGAGAGCAGAGAATGCTACAGCACCATGAAGCAGAGAGTCCATCAGCCAGTGCTTTGGAGCTTCCCGGGAGCTTCATGAAGCAGGAAGCCAGGAGAGAAAGCTAACAGACGATGCCTTGCTCGCCATGTGCCTTTCCAGTCAAGAGAGAAACCGTGACTGTGTTTACCATGTACCTTCTTGGATGAGAGAGAAACCTGAACTTCATTGGCCTTTTTGAACCAAGTTATCTTTCCCTGGATACCTTTGTTTGGACATTTCTATAGACTTGCTTTAATTGGGACATTTTCTGAGCCTTAGAACCATAAACTACCAACTTATTAAATTTCCCTTTTTAAAAGCCATTCCATTCCTGGTATATTGCATTCCGGCAGCTAGCAAACTAGAACACCACCTAAATGACTAAGTATTGAAGTGCAAGGATAGGTAGTCCTACTCTTCAGATTATAGCACACTAATGTCAATCTCTCTTTCATCCTTCCCCTCCCCTCTGCATTCTCCCTCCCCTTCCCTCCCTCCTCCTTTCCTCTCCTCCTGTTTCCTCTCCTTCTCTTTCTTTCTTTGCTATTCCCCACTATCATTCTCCTCTTCAGGAAAGGCAAACAGGCTAATATATTTGAAGTATAGCTTTGAATTTATGTCTATCCTTGTAAATTATGTAGTGATATTTTGTGTGTTAATATGGTTTTAACTTATGTAAATATTATTATGCTATTGACCTTATTTGGTTTAGCTTTTTTACTCAGGACTAGAGTAATCAGATCAATTCACATTGCTGTGGGTTAATCCAGATGTTTGGTCTGGGCAGCCACCTTCTTTTGCTTGTTCTCCCTAAGTGGACACCTAGGTTGTCTTAGATGGCTCACCACCATAAACAGCACCATTGAGGACTTCCTAGCCCCTGGCCCCTGATGAACTGCTGTGAGAACATATCTGTGATGTTGCATAGATTGAATTATGTTCCTGCAAAGACATATTCAAGTCCTAATCCCTGGTCCTGTAAGGAGGTTCTCAGGAGACCCTATTTATATGAGGCCAAACAAAATGAGGGTGGGGCTTAACCCCAGCATGACTAGATCCTTAAAGAATAGAGAATCTTGACAGAGACCAGATGACTGAGCAGGAGTAGTAGAAGCCACAGCAGGAGGCCAAAGGAAACAGATTGTCCTTTAAGGGGTACAGAGACTGCCAGCAAGCTGCCACCAGAATGCTCCAAACTTCAGAAAAAGCATGACCTATGGATACCTTGATTTTGAACTTCTGGCCGCCAAAACTGTGAGACAGTAAATTCCTGTTGTTTAAGCCAATCAGTCTGTGGCATTTGTTATAGTGGACCTGGCAAACTAAGACTACATAACAGGGTGAGATGATTGAGTCATAGAGTGGATAATGCCTATAATTTAACCAATACTTCCAGAGCTTTCTTCAGAAGGACTGTGCCAGTCCCATGCCCACTAGAAGTGCATGAAGTTCATGTTTCCTCGTATCTGTGAACCTTCCTTATACTGTCTACATTGGTAATTTTTTTGTCAATGGATAGAAAGTGATATCTTCATGTTTTAATTTACATTTCTTTTGTGAATTACTAATGTGTTTGAGTACCTCTTCGTATTGGGCTTTTTATATGACTGGAGGTAAAAAAATGCTACTGATTATCTACTTCTTTTACTAAGATTTCATGCCCACTAAATAACATTCTGATTACTAGGTCAGCCACCTAACAGGGTAACAGGAAATGTTACCCTAGAAAGCAGTCTTAACTGTTTTGATCTAAAAAGGCACACCCCATTGTCAATTAGTAAGTGTGCTTTCAGATCCAGTCTTTTGTGAGTTTGGTTAACATAAATTAGTTCTTGGAATCTCTATTGACATGGATACTTATTGAATTGTTTTCCCAGCACTGCTTTTCTTAGAATTTCCTATTTCCTTTTCTATCTATATAATTGCAGCAGGAGCCACCATATTTTCTATAATGTATGTTATTATACAGCAACATAGTGTGCTTTGTGTGGTGTGTGTGTGTATGAGAAAAAGAAAAAGGAGTGTGTTTTAATCTATACCTGAAAAGCAGGAATTAATATTTGAAGTACTAAGTCACACTCTTTCTAATATACAATCTAGTGGTAGTTATTTAGTAATTTGAGAAAGTGTAATCAGAAGCCCATACTCTAGAGATGACTACTTTAAGATATTTGACCTTGTTTACCATCTTGATGTCTTTTCAGTGCTGCCAAGGTTCTTATTTAGGATAATGGATCATTGGCCAATGAGTGGTGTTCAAGATAATGGACCAGCTAGAAATGGGATATAGGCAGGCCCACCCTAACACGAACAGAATATAAAAATCTAGTGAATCAGCAGCTTATACTCTTTGAAATGATGCTGTAGGTCAAGGGTTCTGAGCAATTTTGTTTCATCTCCTTAGGATGAAAAGCATTTTGCTACTTGAGTCTGACTTGAAAAAAGTTTAACTGAGCCCTGCCTCTAGTGAACCTTTCTATGCAAGGTGTTTATCATTGCTTGTAAAAGGAGAGAGAACTGAGACTTCATCAAGCTTAAATAATAGGTCATGTCACTGTTTTTGCATCTGCCTGCGAATAAAAGTTCAGATATAGACAGATGCCTTTTGAGACTTGCTTTAATTACAACAAGGTTTTGGAGGAGACAATCTGTATATTTCCAATCAGAAGCTAGCAAGAACAGTTAAAAAGAGTATGATAACTATGAACAAGCAGATTGGCTGATGGCAGACTCACAACATAAGTCTATCTCTAGTCATAATCGAAAGGCCAAATCCTTAGACATTGTTTGAAAAGATGGGGAAAGATTGTCCATCTCTAAAGACCCAGACTCTAAAGAATAAATTTAGTGGCCATTTTCTACCACATGAGCTAGGAAACTAAAAACTGCTCCTGAGTGACTGAGAAGAATGAACAAGATAAGTAGAGAGAAGGACTTCAAGGCTCGTACATGTGCTCCTGGTTTCAATCTGGAGGTCCTAATATCTTGCCACTCTTAGATTTCATGTACTTACTCTGGTATCCCTCTCAAACATTCTTTTTTGCTTTGCTATTTTTTTCTTTAAACTTTTTATTTTGAAGTAATTTAAACCTTACAGGATTGTCGCAAAAATAGTACAAGACCTATACAGAGAATTCCAACATACCTAATCCTCTACCTCACCCCAGATACCCAGATCTACCTGTTCTTAGCTTCTTTTTGAGCTGAGTTTCTGTTCCTTGCAAGACAGAATCTTAATCAATACAAAATCAACTCTGAAATATCTGATTAAATCCAGGGGTGGAACTGCATTTGGTGACTGTCCCCCAGGCATAAAACCCTGTCATCAGCCACTTACTTTCCCTCTCTGATACCTTTCTACTCCTATTACTTCCTATGATACCCCATAATGCCTTGGACAGAAGGGGTATAGGCATATCTCAGTAATAATAGTCAAGACTCCAAAACAAACAAACAAGTAGTCAGACTAACAGTGAAACAGGCAGACTGATCCTGCTGATGGGCATCTGATGTTTGATGAAGGCTGAAACTGGTCTTCAGAACCTTGGATTGGGCAGCAATGAGTCAGTGTTTTTTATGGAAATAAGATTCCTCTTTCTTGTATGAGAGGCTTTTTTAACTTCCTTTACTTTTCTGATATTTTTGTTTTTCTACTATTATTTCCATACTCTATTCTTAAAGTGATGTTAAATACCTATGCTTGATCTAATAAACCTACCAAAACATATATGGTCTCTAAATGCCATCAGTGAAGAGGTTGCAGCCTTTCTCTTTCCTATCTCTGCCTTGTCCCTATGGTTTAGTGCAACTGTACCTCTCCCCCCACTCCCACACCTGCTTCTGGTCCTGAGGGTCTCTGGGGATTGGTGACTCTCCATTTAAGTCACCCTTTCTTTTCCTATAATTGAAGTTCTGATAAAGGTTTGTTTGCTCTGTAGCCTGTCCTTGGCTTTGGTGACCAGTGCCCATTTCTGCGGGACATGTTACAACTTGATGGCCTATCGTGCAAACAATAATTTTGTGTGAGGGACAATTGTTTTATATTTTGCTTTGTAAATGTTTTCACATGGTATTCCAAATATAAGACTTTCACTGCATCATCCCCTCTGTATCTTGTTGACCTTACTCTCTACTCCATGGCCAAATGAAGCCAGAATTCTAGGAGAGGACATTGGGAACTACATCTCTTAGTGACAAAGACCATGTGATGGCCAACCTCCCCACAGGAGTGTGCACACTCCTCACCTCTGCAGGAAGGAATCCTTCAATAGGAAGCTCTAGTTCTGATAGGAACTATTGGGCTATCCATGGGCTATTCCCCATCCCATGATGCAGAACTGCAGGGTAACTTCCAGTGGATGAAGGACAGTTAAAAATTCTCTCCTACAAATCCAGTTCACTAGGGATCCTGCTCTCCAAACTGCATTCCTGCTGTAAACCCCAAGACTATATTGTCTGCTTTTTTTCAGATATTTAAGGGTCAATTCCTTATACTTTGGTAATCCTACCATCTTTCTCTGAATACATTGCTCCAGTGTTCATTTTCTCTTAATGTGCCTGACTCCATTAGTTACTGCCCAGTATAGGGAGGACATACAGAGTAGTGAAGGAGGCTAATAGTTTTGAAGTTAGGCTAGCTCAGTTCAAATCTTAGTTATGCTACATTCTAGAAGTATGATCTTGAGTATGTTTCTTCACTTCTCTTTCTCACTTTTATCATTTGTAAAGGGTTCTACTAATAGTATTTTGTGGTACTATCATGAAAAATGCATGTGTTGTGAGAGTTAAATTTCTTTGAGCAGTACCTGGCACACACTAAATATTCAACATTTCTACCTGTGTGTGTTCTTTTAAGGACAAGGAAATCTTTTTGTAAATTTCCCAAATTCTCTCCCCATCTTGTTGGCCAGAATTGCACTGTAAGTTCACATGTAAACACATAACCAGCAATGGGAATAGGATAATCATGATTGACTTCATGAAGCTTATGGTCTTGTAGATAAATGTGGGCTAGCCAGGCAAAACTGGGATTCTGTTAGGACAGGTGGGAGGTGGACAATGGGTAGATGTCAAAGATGTCTCTACATCAGCCTAAGTACAGCCGGGGAAGTTGTTTTGCTCTTTTTTTTTTTTTTAACAAATATGTATTTTGTCAGGCACTGAGGAAGGTGTTGTGGGTGCATTAGGAAAATCAGACATGATTGTTGACCTTATGAAATATAATGGGAAGAGCAGATGTTAGTCAAACAATCCCACTACTAAATATATGTTCTATGAGAGGTTATAGTAGAGGAAACAGGCCTAGACTAGAAAGTTAGAAACTTTTTTCCTGAGTAGAGAACTTTTGAACTGAAATCTAAATGACAAGTAAGAAGTAATTAGGTAAAAGGGTAGGGTGTGTGTGTCTGTGTGTGTGTGTGTATGTGTGATATGATGGCAGATGGTTCAGGTTAAAATAGTCCAGCCAAAGAGAACAGCCTGTAAAAGGTCCTTGTTGAAGGAAAAGATTTGAAAATTGCCTGTCTGGTAAAGGTTTTGTATCCAGAATACATAAAGACTCTTATAACTCAATAACAACAAATCAAAAACCTCATTAAAAAATGGGTAAAGTATTTTAATAGGCATTTCACTAAACATGAAAGTACAATAAGAACATGAAAAATGCTCAACATCATTAGTCATTAAGGAACTGAAAATTAAAACTATAAAGATATATCACTTCATACCTACTAGGATGACTACAATAAAAAAGAAAGGATTACCAAATGCTGGGAGAGGATGTGGAAAAACTGGAATACTTATACATTTCTGGTGGGGAGGAAAATGGTGCAGCCACTTTGGAAAATAGTTTGACAGTTTCTTTAAAAAGCTGAACATTAATTTACCATATAATCCAGCAATTCCATCCTTAGAATCTCCTAAGAGAAATGAAAATTTATGTTCACACAGTGACTTGTATGTGAATGTTTGTATTGGTTAGTGTTCTCCAGAGAAACAGAGCCAGCAGGATATATATATACACATACATATATATATGTAAATATTATGAGATTTATTATAGGAATTTACTCATGTGATCATGAGGGTTGATAAGTCTGAATTCCATATTGCAGGCCACAAGCTGGGAATGTTGATGAAGGTTTTGATGAATTCTCCAAGAGAAGCTAGCTGGCTAAAGCACAGAGAGAAATTCTTTCTTCTGACTGTTGAAATTCTCAACAGTCCTTTAAGGCCACCAATTGTTAGGATGAGAAGACTCCTCTCATTGCTGAAGGCAATCTCTTTCGTTGATTGTAGATGTAACAAGCCAAAGTTGCAATAAAATGAACGATTATTTAAATTCATGAAACATCCTCAGAGTAACAATCAAGCCAGTGCTTGTTTGACCAAACACCTGGATGCTATAATCTAGTCAAATTGACATTAATCATCAGAGTCCACCCCTTGTCAGCTTGGCATGCACACACATCTCCTTAAACCATACTTAATCTCTAAATAAAAACAATGGCAGTCATACTTTTGCTTAACATAATTCAACTGTCCTGCCTGCAACCAGAAACACCCCATCTGTTTCCCGAGAAGAGATACAAGTCCTTGGGAAATATTCACTCTTAAACTTGACATCCTGTAACTTTAATACTACGACATAAGGTTAATACAATTTATGTTATATGATAAGGGGATAAGATGGAGTAGAAAAAGATATTTGCTTTATACATATATATAAATATATTCATAAAAAACAAGGAAGAAATACTCATAACCTTATCATTTCTTCAACTGGTCTCATAGACATTCTACCAGTACCCATTCCACATTCCTATTTTCCTCAGCAAGCACCTCATTAAGTTTTGTACTTTTGTTTGGTGAGATGCTCCAAACATTCATTTCTGAAGGATCTGGACTATTAATAGTCTTCCCTGGATTTAGTTGTTACAGTTTTCCATTGACTTAAATCGCAGAGCATGCTAGTACTAAGAGACACCTTGAGCATTCCCCTCTATTTCAGGTAAACTATTCATTACCTCCACTGGATAGTATAAGTCCTATTTTCCCATGATAGTGGTAATCCATCACCCAAGTCAGTACAGTAATTCCCTTGTTTTCCTGTTAATTCAGAGGCATGAAGAGTCCAAAGTGGCCAGGTAGCAGTCTTAATTTCTGGCCCAGAGAATCATTGTTTGTGTTTCCTATTGGAAGCACTCCTCCTTTTGGAACTCTAAGACCTTTAGAACAGTAGAGCTTAAGTTTATCGAGATAGGAAGCAAATTCTGTTATAGTGGATCACTAGGGATAATAGTGAGTGGTGCTACTCCCATTTCTTCCCATCAAAGGTGGCTATGGAAGAAGCAGCACCTTTGAGTGAATGTTGGTTTAGAACATATATAACTTCCTGGAGAACATTTCCCCAGTTCTGTAAGGTGTTGCCACTAACTTGGCACTGTAATAAAATCTTCTAAAGGTTATTCCCCTGTTCTATCAATCCAGATATTTCAGGATGATAGGGAACATGCTAAGACCAGTGAATTCTATGAACATGTAACAATTCCTGTACTTCACTTGCTGTGAAGTAAGTTTCTTAATCAGAAGCAGCGCTGTGTGGAATTCAGTGATGGTGGATAAAGCATTCTGTATGTCCATGATGGTAATTTGGGGGGAAGCATTGCATATAAGGATGGGCAATCCATATCTGGAGCATATGTCTATTCCAGTAAGAACAAAATGCCGTCCCTTTCATTATGGAAGTAGTCCAATAATCAACCTGCCATCGGGAAGAAGGCTGATCACTTTGGGGAATGGTGCCATATTAGACTATCAGTTTTTGTGAGTCAGACTATTTTGATTACTGCTATCCATTATGGTAACCATACCCACCTTGTATTTGGCAATTAAGTGCTGTCGCTTGGCTCCTGCTAACCCCCAATCCAATCATCTCCATTGTATTTAAGGATCCAAGTTCCAGGAAAGAAGTTCACACAGTAATATATGACCTACAGAGAAGGGCAACCACAGAGCTCTTCCAGGATGATGGAGCTCTCACAGATTTATTCCTCACAGTTTGGTGAAAGATATGTCCTCTGGACATTCCTGGTGTGGGTGAGCAAGTCTTATATATGGTAATCCACTCTAACATTCCAAACTTTCTAAGCCTTAGGAATCCCTCATCTACATTATACCAGAGCAGTTCTGGCATTTAGAATTTATGCAATGTAGGTCACCTTTTGGTTCATGCGTCAGCCAACCACCTGAACAAACTGTTAGAGCCCTTTCTAACCACGTGAGCTACAACAGTGAATCCAGAATCTCCGCTTAGTGGGCCCTTATCAATACATTTAGCCTGATCCAACTTTATATTCCTTCCACCATTATCCCACACTCTTAATATCCATTCCAACACATGTTCTCCTCATTTCTGTCTATATAAATTGGAAAAATCATGCAGTTCTTTTGCAGAGAGTGTGGTGCACCTCCTCATGGGTCACACTTCTTACTTCACTTTTGGAGGCCTGCTGGGACTTCAGTCTAGTTATAGGTCTGGGATAAAACAGGAATGGTATAAGTAGGTGTGGTAGTTAGATTCCGTTGTCAACTTGGCCAGGTGAAGGCACCTAGTTCTGTTGCTGTGGACATGAGCCAATGGTACGTGAACTTCATCTGTTGCTAATTACATCTGCAGTCAGCTAGGAGGTGTGCCTGCTGCAATGAATGACGTTTGACTTAATTGGCTGGTGCTTAAATGAGAGAGCACAATGTAGCACAGCCCAAGCAGCTCAGCATACTTCATCTCAGCCCTCGCAGCTCAGCCCAGGCCTTTGGAGATATAGAAGGAAATCACCCCAGGGAAAGTTGGGATGGAGAGAGGCCTGGAGAAAAGGCCAGCAGAGATCACCCTGTGCCTTCTCACTTAAGAAAGAACCTCAGTTGAAAGTTACCTGCCTTTCCTCTGAAGAACTAATGAAATAAATCCCCTTTTATTAAAAGCCAATCTGTCTCTGGTGTGTTGCATTCTGGCAGCTAGCAAACTAGAACAGTGGGTCATGGGAAGAATTAGCAATATCTTGCAAGCCAACTATCTCAGGCCCTTCCTTTGCAGTTTCATCTGATGAAAAAGGGCCAATCTCTTCAAATGGTGTGAGGCCTGTTTCCTCAGGGGAGGCAGTTGCAGGTTTGTCCAGCACAGCACGGTTAATCACTTCAGGTGGCGGCAGTATGGCTAATTCCTCAGGGCAGACTATTACAGGTTTATTGGAAAAGAAGAAACAGCAGAATCTAGGGTTTAATGTCCCCAAGGCCATCATAATCAGCCCTTATCTCCCATTTCAACTGTCAGTGTCTCATTTCTTTCAAATCAATGAACATGTGACACCCTGCAAAGCTGGGAGTTCAACTTAAATTGTAATTCAGCCCCCCACACAGTGTGACTTTGGGTCTGTTTTTCAGGAATCTTAGACCTGTGGCTATAGGAAATAAAATTTATTTTAGGGCAAAGATAGAAACTTTCATGTCCTTCATGCAGCACTTGAGCTGGGAATTTGAAGCTTTGAACTCATGCTTTTTTTTTTTAAACAACTATATCCAGAGTATTTAGGAATAACCACTCAACATCATTATACTTAACTCCATTGTCATCAGAGACTTGCTTCTTGTAAGCATTTGAGTAGTGGCATCCAATAGTGATATTTTTCATATCTCTATTGCCAGTCCATGCCATGGATTATCAGTGCCATCTTGATCTTTGGAAATAGAGTCATTAGAGGCTTTTAATATAATCAGATTAGAGAACCAATTCCCAAAACCCCAGAACAAAACCATAATCTCATCAAGATTCTGTTTCTCAGGAACCACTTTCTGTAACAAAATCTGTATTAGAGTTCTCCAGGGAAACAGAACCAAAAGATATTAATACTGTGGGAATTGGCATGTGCAACCATGGGGATTGGCAAGTCCTAATTCTGTAGGGCAGGCTAGGAATTCCAAGGAAGGTTTTGATGAATTCCCCAGGAGAATCTGGTTGGCTGAAGTAAAGATAGAAATTCTTTTTGATTGCTGAAATTCTCAATTCTTGATTTAATCCCTCCAAATTGGATGAGACGTTGATCATTGCTGAAGGCAATCTCCTTAGCTGATTGTAGATATAATCAACCATAGATGCAATCAACCATCTAATGATTTAAGTCCATAAAATTTCTTTCACAGTAATAATCAGGCCAGTTCTTGCTTGACCAAACGAACTGGACAACATAACCTAGCCAACTTTACACATGAAATTAATCATCACAATATTTGTAGCAGCATTATTTGTAATAGCCAAAAGGTGGAGACAGCTCAAATATCCATCAGCTGGTGAATGAATAAACACAATTTAGTATATCCATATGGTGGATTACTATTCAGCCATAAAAAGGAGCAAACTACTGATACATGATACAGCATGGAGGAACCTCAAAAACATTACATTAAGTGAAAGGAGGCAAATGCTAAGTGAAAGCACTTGTGAAAAACAATATGTGAAATGACTACATATTGTATGCTTCCACTTATATGAGATGTCCAATAAAGGTAAAATTTTAGAGACAGAAAGAAAGTTGATCAGTGGTTGCTTAGGGATAGGGGATTAACTGTACATGGTGATGACAATGTTCTAAAATTGGATTATAGTGATGATATCAAAGCTCTATAAATTTACTGAAAACCATTTAAATTGTACACTCATAATGGGTGAATTTTATGGCTTGAAAATTATATCTCAACAAAATTGTTAAAAATGAAAAAAGACCTATTGGCATGCAGGAGCAGCATGTTGCAGGTTCTAGTGGAAAGTTGATCATGGGGGCAGGGCAGATCCCAGGGGAAAAGAGAGCCCTTACCCCATCCACTGCCCAGAGGGGAGAATAACTATCAGAAATAAGATGGAACTCAAATATTTGAGGTGGCATTCATTTGGAAATGTATGCTGTGATTTTACTGATTTTGTGATAATGCAAAAATTCACAATTAAAATTTTTCCTTTACCATGTCTAAGTCATCTCACATGTGGTTGCTTACATGTTGTGGTTGCATTTCTAGCCCACCCCAGACCCCTTTTCTTAGCTGGCATCAGTCCCCAGCTGCTGTGGGTGTTGACTGCTAACAGCTCACAGATGCAGCCTTCTGTGAAATGCCCTCAGCCTACCGGAGTGCCACTCCTGGAAATGCCTGAGAAGTTGGCCTTCCTGACAAGGGCAGCCCAAAGACAATGACTTACAGTAGAGTAACAGAAGACTGGCCCTCTGGCTTTATGTGGGACACTCTGTGGTGTCATTCATGTGTCAGAACTCCCGAGGGGGTGAAGCTGGGGCCAGCTTTCAGCTGAACCCACATGTGTTTCCAGCTTCTTCTACTGACCTGTCCCGCTTCCCCTAGCTGCTTACAGTTTGCATGTAAGATGCTCCCTCAATAAATTACTTGCATAATCATCCTCATCTCAGGCTCCACTTCTAGGGAAATTTCCCTAAGACTATACCTCTGTTTCTCACCACGGCTCAGTCCAGTTGTTCTTAAACACGGTTGTACATTAGAATTGCCTGGGAATCTTTTAAAAATAGTAAAGTCTGGGCCTCCCCTCAAGATGAGCAAATTAGCGTGGGGGTACGGGGGTGGTCTATGCATTTGGTAATTTTTAAAAACCTCTCCAGCTGAGTCTATTGTGCCTCCAGGGTTGAGAACCACCAACTTAGATGTATTATTACCAAAGATCAGTATTGTTGAAGAGAGTGTGGGGGATGGGATGGGGGGCTATAAAATCCCCAAAACTGCAATTTCTTTTAAAAAAATTAGGGTCAAAGATTCATACACAAGTTAAAGATTGTTATGTTTTCCCCCCCAGTTTCTTAAGATTAATCTTACTTGACCCATCTGGTTGTCCCCAGTTGTCTTAGGAGGCTGGTCGATCAGGGGACAATGCTGACCATGTGTTCAGGTTTGAAAATGTCTCCAATAGAGGAACACAGGTGTGGAGATGTCAGACAGGGAATCAGAAAGAGACAGATGAAAGAAGAAGGCAAGAAAAGTGATCGTTATTTACCTAAGAGATATGATAATATTTGTCCACAAAAAGACTTGCCCATGGACGTTTTTCTCATAATAGCAATAAATGGGAAATAAACCCGGTGTCCACACATGTGAGACTAGGTAAATATATGGTATGGTACAATGGAATAGAATAGATTACTACCTAGCAATAAAATAAACAAACTACAGATTTGTGCACCAACATAGAGGCATCTCAAAAACGTAATGCTGAGTTAGAGAAACCTTACTCAAACGAATGTATACTGTATGCTCCATTTATATGACGTTCTAGAAGAGGTAAAGTTAATCTATCGTGAAAAAAAATCAGAACGGTGGTGGTGCCTCTGAAGGGTGTAAAGGAAGTGACTGGGAAGGGACAGGAATCTTTCTCAGACGATACTAATATTCTGTATCTTACTAAGATTTGGGATAATATTGTTATATATACATTTGTCAAAACCAAGCACACTTAAAATCAGTGTGCATTATTGTATGTAAACTTCACTTAAGAAGAAATAAAAGCTGTAAACAAGTATTGATTAATAATGTGGATGCTTAAGGGGGAAATGATACTGAGGTGTGCAGTTTACTGTGAAACGTATTAAAAATAAGATGGATTGGTAAATGGATAGAGGGAAAGATGCATGATAGGACAAATACAGTAAAATGTTAATGGGGTGGAAGCTGGGTAGTGGGTATACAACTATTCACTCTAAAATTCTTCCAATTTCTCTGGAACAGTGCAAGTTTGGAAATTTCCATAGTGAAATATCAGAAATAAAAAAGATCCTTCATGTTCAGAGAAAATGCAGTTTTATGGAAATGCCCATAGAGCAATGATCATTGCATGTGATTATTAATTCTGTTTTGTGCTCCATAAAATTGAGAACATATTTTTGGAATCATGTAATTCTTACTGAGCCACCTCTGTATTTCTTTAGTAAAGATGGATTCTGCAGTGGAAATCAGAAGTTTGGGAATGGTGATTCATTCATTCCAGGCCCAAAGCCCACATTTCTCTGTGGTGGGTTTTTCCCTCCAGTCTAGATAAACAGATTTTCTTGATGAAATGTCAGTGACAGCTGCCCTTTGTTTTAATTTTTTTTTTTTTTGCATAAAAGCTGATGAGAGATTAGAAACAGGCGGGGATGATAGAAGGCCAGAGTGAAAGAGAAAATCCCCTGGATACAGTTTTGGATTCCATTATCTGCTTTTAGATTCCTCATTTCTGCCTCAATTAACTAATTCCTTGGAAAGAAAAGAAGAAACACCTGTTGAACTTCTAAAGGAAAGTGGATTACATATTTGACTTCTAAGGAAATGGAGTATAACCCACTTTAGCTAGAAGTTTTATTTTTAAATTTCTGAATGAGTTGCTTTTGTGCACTGAAAAGTAGGAAAGTATCTATGGATTAATAATAGGTAGATATGCAACATACTCTCCTCAGATTGCCCAAATCTCTCACTTTTACCAGTAAGCTGAAGGCTTTCTTCCTGGGTTGAAAGGAATTTTTTTTCTTACCATGACTCTTAATTATTTTAATTAGATCTGTTGCAGGTTTACAGAAAAAACATGCAAAAAGTGCAGAGTTCCTATATACTCTCCCTCCACAATTTTCCCTATTATTACTATTCTGTATTAGTGTGTTGACTTTGTCACAACTGATGATACAATAATATTATAATTATACTATTAACTATAGTCCATAGTTTACATTAGGGTTCACTCTTTGTTGTATATAGCTAAATGGTTTTGTTTTTTAAAAATTTATTCTGGGAACATATATAACCTAAAATGCCCCATTTTTATCCACTTTAAGAGATGCAATTCTGTGGTGATAATTACATTCACGATGTGTCACCCTTACCACTATCCACTACTGAAACTTTTCCATCAATCCAAACGAAAACCAATGAAGTGTTAACTCCCCATTCCCCAACCCCCACTCAGTTCCTGGTAACCTGTATTCTAGTTTCCAATTCTGTGAATTTGCATATTCTAATTATTTCATGTAAGTGAGATCATACAATGCTTGTCCTTCATGACTGGCCTGTTTGACTCAGTATGTTGTCTTCAAGCTTCACCCATGTTGTAGGATGTAGTAAGCATCAGAACTATCTTCCTTTTCACAGCTGAACAATATTCCATTATGTGTGTACGTGTATATATGTATATCTATATAGATAAATATGTATATATATCACATTTTATTTATCCTTTCATCTGTTGATGGGGGACATTTGTATTGGAAATGGAAGTAATATCACTGTGAGCATTAGTGTACAAATATCTATTTGAGTCTCTGCTTTCAGTTTTTTGGGGTATGTACCTAGATGTGGAATTGCTGGGTCAAATGGTAATTCCTTACTTAACTTTTTGAAGAACTACCAAACTGTTTTTTACAGTGACTGCATCATTGCACATTCCCACAAACAATGTAGGAGGATTCCTATTTCTCCACATCCTCTCCAACACTTCTTATTTTCCTTTTTATCAAACAGCAGCCATTTTAGTGGGTGTGAAATGGTATCTCAATGTGGTTTTGATTTACATTTCCCTGATGGCTAATGTTGAATATCTTTTCATGAGTTTTTTGGTCATTTGTATATCATTTCTGGAGAACTGTCTATTCAAGCCTTTTGCCCATTTTTATTTTATTTTTTTCTTTTGTCCATTTTTAAATTGCTTTTTTTTGTCTTTTAGTTGTTGAGTTGTAGGATTTTTTTAATATATATATTCTGGATATTAAATCGTCATCAGATATATAGCTTCCAAATATTTTCTCCCTTTCTGTGTGCTGCCTTTCTCCTTTCTTGGTAAAGTCAATGCACAGAAGTTTTAAATTTTGATGAAATCCCATTTATTTATATTTTCTTTCATTGCTTCATGCTTTTGGTGTAAAGTCTAATAAACCACTGCCTAATACAAGGTCTTGAAGATGGTCCCTATGTTTTCTTCTAGGAGTTTTATAGTTTTGGTTCTTGTATTTAGGACTTTTATCCATTTTGAGTTAATTGTTGTATGTGGTGTGATATTTAATTCAATGATAAAATTTAAACTTGAAACAAGCAAAGAGTATAGGTTTCTTTATTTTTCCCCAGACAACTGATATACCACCTTCATTCTTTTGCATATTGATACCCAGTTTTCCCAGCACAATTTGTTGAAGAGACAATTTTTTCCCATTGAGTGGAAATGGAACCCTTGTGGAGAGAGATTATTAGTGGCAAAAAAAGAGGGATCCCTACAAAAGATCTAGAAGGGATAATTGAACCAAGTAGATAGTCCTGTCTCTTGAGGCAGGAGATAAACCTGGAATTCAGGGGCAAGTTCTGGAACAGGGATATTAATTTGGAAATCACAAGCATCTAAAAGCTATGTAAGCTTCCTAGAAAGTATAAATGAAGAAGAGAAGAGCCCAAAGATTGTGTCTTAATTGTATGCTTTTTGCACACAAGCATTTTGAAAGAATTTTTCTGAAACCCAGAACCCACGGGTTTGACTATAGGCCTTTCCTGCACTCAAACCCCCAACCCATTCCCTCAAGCCCAGGTCCTACTCCATAGTATGCTAATTTCAAAGAGTATATGATGATAAT
Source organism: Myrmecophaga tridactyla (assembly GCA_004026745.1). NCBI lineage: Eukaryota > Metazoa > Chordata > Mammalia > Pilosa > Myrmecophagidae > Myrmecophaga > Myrmecophaga tridactyla. Next base: position 61,567 of record PVIY010004055.1, on the reverse strand, counting down.
GAGATCATAGGCATGGATATTTCTAGTAAGAGACATTTTTACGAGGTGTATCTGCACTATATTTTAAACCATAAACAATATGGGCCAGTTGAAGGAGCACAGGTAAGCTAAATATTTCTCCAGAAAGGGCTGAGATGATGGTGAAAACCAGGAAACATAAATCCCAGCGGGAAGACTATCTTTCAGTTTGAGTCTGATTGTCTTGAGTGACATAAATCAGGGATGGGAATCGCATGACTTAGAAGAATTTAGCCCCCTGTTTTATATTAATCTCCTTTGTTTAAATGAAAGCATTGTGAGGACAAAGGATTATAATCTATTCATCTTTATATCCTTCAAGGTACTCAAAATGTTTTTATATAATAGGTATTTAAATTACACTTTCTGAATAAGTTTTTTAATCGTTTGGTGCAATGAAAATAGATCTTCATTTATATTTATTTGGGTCACAGGGAAAGTTTTTACAGACCTTAAAATGCTTGTAGTTGAAAAAACAAAACACAGCCTTGAAAGATTTGTATTATCTAAAGTGCTAAAGTAGAAGTTAAAATCTAGAGTCCTTAATATGAAACAAATCAAACAACAACATTTCCTGAGTTCCTCTTATGTGGAAAGTGCTGCAGTACATAAAGAAGATCCTTTTGGTATGCAGGCCATAAAGTATGAAAACATGGAGAAATGTATATACAAGAAATGGTTTATTGATATTTTCTTACCATATAATAAAATAATACTATCTGTTATCAGACTTTCCAGTCACCCTGCGTTTAAAGAGACAAGACATAGTGCATGAAAACGTAAAAGTAGATGCCATAAATGACAGGTTATAGTTTAGTAATAAAAAAAAAGTCACAAGGCAATACATAACTGTAAAAAAAATAATATAGGGGGCAGGCCACGTTGGCTTGGCAGGCAGAGTTCTTTCCTGCCATGCCGGAGACCTGGGTTCGTTTCCAGGTGCTTGCTCATGTAAAAGAAAAAAAAAAAAGAATAATATAGGAATTCAGGGAAGGAGTGAAGCTTCTAAGGCTACATTGGAGATGATTGTTGGGGTTTGGTTAGGGGGCAAAGCTCCCGAGTGGATGTTAAATGATTAGAGTTGTAAACCGACAGGCTGGTTAACCAGTCAGTTGGACTGAATGCTGGGCTAATCTACTGGTACTTTATCAGTGTATCACTGCTACAGGCCATTGAGCAGGAAAGCAACGTAAGGGCCAGCCTGGTGTAGCGGAAAGAACATTGAGTTAGCAATCAGCTGACATGGACTCCAAACCCAGTTCTGCCAACTGTTAACAAGTCAAGTCATTATCAAGTGGACAATGTAATGTTTCCTTTTTCTTCCTCCCAAAATGAGAAAATTCATGCATCCATTTATTCACTAATTCAGCAAATGTTTATTGAGCTGTATGCTCACATCTGGGTATATAGTGGCACAAAAGATAAACAAGACCTTTGCTCTCTTGAAACTTACATTTTAAAAGGAGAGGACAGACAAACATAGGCACGAGGAAATAAGTCAGGAAATACTGGCTGAGAAATGGGGCATTGATGCAAACAACAGAAGATGCTGTGATAGCAGCTGAGGGGGAAGCTGTTTTAGATTGAGGGGAAGGAAGGACTCCTTGAGGAAGTGGCACTTAATTGAGACCTAAATGATAAAAAGAAGGATACGTAAATATAAATGAGAATAGCACCTGGCAGGCGATGATTACCAAAATGTCTTCTGAAGTTTAAACTAGTGGTTTTGTGCCAAACATTTTCCAAGGGAGAAGCCAGAGGCAGAGACCATATGAAGATCACATAGGACTGAACTGCTTGGGTCATGGTTGGAAGGGAAAAGAAAGGATGAGTACAGCAATGCAGTGAAGGAGGAATGAAGAAGACTTGATGGGCTGAAAGGTGCAAGTAATTGCCTCAAAACTTGTGGTGTCAGGGGAAGAAACTGAGTGCTGTGCACCGAAGGTGAAGCCTCTTGCTTTTCATTACTGCTCTCTCTTTCCCTAATGTGTTCCCCTCTCTGTTCTCACAATCCTTCATAGAGAATAAAAAAATCGTAGAGTCCTGGCAACTTGGTCCTTCCTCATGTCTTGCAAAGTTTGGCAGCAGTTTCTGGTGGCTTGAGAGGAAGCCAGCATCCCCTGTTTCCTTAACAGTAATGGAGATGTTGGTAGCAGCTGTCAGGGGGAAATGTGAGCCCTGGTTTTGTACGTAGTGATCAGGAGGTGGGGGTGCAGGAAGGTGATGTGGGCTTGTATTCTGGTTCACATGTATTTCATCTAAAGATCCAAATTTCAACATAACTTGCCACTATGAGGGTTAATTTCCAACCAAACATCACATCAATAAATTGAAATTAGAAATTTATATGCTTTGCGCTATCACAATCCGGAACCTATTTCTTGTGAAATAACTCAGGCTGTAAAGTGGTGAGAGAGACTTTGTCCCCTCCTGCCCTGGATGCCAGCCAGAATTTCTCATAATTAATAGAAAATGGCGCCATGGCTCAGACTCTAGTCCCCACTCCCCACCCCCACCCTGCCCCAGGCTTAAGAATCGGTGAGTGGTTGAATAGGGCATGAGATCTTGTTTGTCAAGGTTAGTGTGATACACTGATAGATCCAAGAGTAATTTGGGCAGAGTATAAAAAAAGTATTTGCAAAGTCCCCTTGGGGAACTGGGGAGAGAGGAAGAAATATTCAACTTCCCCATCTGGGGAATTCCTACTATTCTCACAAGCAGTGGGGACAACCAATCCAATAAGCTGAGCCTTCAATCTTGCAGTTTGCTCCTATGAAACTTATTCCTGCAAAGGAGAAGCTAAGCCTACTGATACATATGTCTAAGAGTCACTCCCAGAGAATCTCTTTTGCGCTCAGATGTGGCCCTTCTCTCTAAACCAACTTTGCAGGTGAACTCAATGCCCTCTCCCCTATGTGGGATACAACTCCCAGGGGTGTAAATCTCCCTGGCAACATGGAACCTGACTCGCAGGGATGAGCCAGGACCTGGTCTCATGGGAATGAGAAAGACTTCTTGACCAAAAGCGGGAAGACTAAAGAAATGGGACAAATTTAAGCCTCAGTGGCTGAGAGATTTCAAACAGAGTTGAGATGTTATCCTGGAGGTTATTCTTATGCATTACATAGATATACCTTTTTAGTTTATGGTGTTTTGGAGTGGCTGGAGGAAAGTAGCTCAAACTGTGGAGCTGTATTCCAGTAGCCTTGATTCTTGAAGATGACTGTATAACTACATAACATTTACAAGGTGATTGAGTGACTGTAAAAACCTTGTGTCTGATGCTTCTTTTATCCAGGGTATGGGCAGATGAGTTAAAAAAAAATAAAAGAAAGAAAGGATAAAATAAATAAATAATAGAGGGAGATAAAGAGTAAAAATTGGGTAGATTGAAATACTGGTAGTCTGTGAGGGGGTCAGAGGGGTATGGGACTTATGAGATTTTTTTTCTTTTTATTTCCTTTTCTGGAGTTATGCAAATATTCTAAAAATGATGATAGTGAAGAATATACAACTATGTGATGATATCGTGAGCCGTTGATTGTATAATATGGGTGGATATTTCTTTCAGTAAAAACATTAAAAAAAACAGTCAGTAAGTGGTGCAAGAAAAATTTTAATCCATACCTAAGACTATATCTGCATTTACCACTCTTTATTTACATGTTTATGTGCCTCTATTTTACTCTAAACCTCACTTTCAACATCACAGAGTTACACCTACCCAATAGTTTTGTTATGGAGCTTAATTGAAATAATGTATGACAAAGGGCTTTATGTACTGAAATGCACTCTGCATATTTATGTTATCTTTGTCTCTCTGGATTGCTTGTTTCTGTCTGTCCTCAGTTGGCTATTTATATCAGATCCTGTGTATGTGTGTGTGTGTGTGCGTGTGCATGTGAGTGCCTTTCACACATGTTTTTCTGTGCTTGAGGCCAGGTCTAACTGCTTTCTCCTGCCTGTCTGTGTTGGGTTTGCCTTTTTCAACCCTCTGCCCTTCAGCTTTGCATTTATTTCTTCTTTTCCTCCCACCCTCCCTCTGTCTTTACTGTTTCAATTCATTGTCTCTCTTAACCAGTAATAATACAAAATTAAACATTTTTAGTACTTATATTTTTTAAATTGAGTTTTAAGTTTACTGCCTTCAATTTTTAGAGATGGTGAAAGAGAACATTAAGATAATTACATGTGGTAAAGTAAATCCCTCTCCTAATCCTGAGCAATATATTTCCAGATATTATCTCTCTTTCATTATCTACCTATCCACCCATCATTCATCACCATTTATCTATTAGTTTTAGTTTCCTAGGCTGCTTAAAGCAAATTCCAAAAAAAATGGTTTGGCTTGAACAATAGGAATTTATTAGCTCACAGTTTTGAGGCCAAGAAAATGTCCAAGTCAAGGCCTCATCAAGGCAATGCTTCCTTCCCAAAGACTGGCTGCTGGAAATCCCAGGCTTCTCTGCCACATGGCAAGGCATGTGGTGGTGTCTGCTGGCCTCTCCCTTCTCTCCTGGCTTTCATTGCTTTCAGCTTTTTGCTTCTCTGGCTCTCTCTCTCTTTGTCTGAATTTCATTCTCTTATAGAGGACTCCAGTAAGAGGATTAAGAACCATTCTGATTGAGGCGGGTCACACCTTAACAGAAGTAGCCTCACCACAAGGTCCTACTTACAATAGCTTCACATCCACATACAGCTTTAAAACACCATACTATATCTTTCTAAATCTACCTTTACCTTTTTCACTTTCTCTCTGTTGGCGATTGTTCCATACTAGTAATATAGATCCACCTCATTTTTCATCAGTGGTAAAAACAAAATATTAAAAAATTCTCTCTGTTTTCTTTCTTCCACTCTTATTCTTTTATATGAAAGATGCCCAAAGCCACACAACCCTAGGGAAACAAATGAAAGAGCTTTCCTCTCCTGCAGCTGTCTAACTTTGCACTATGGGTCTGTGGCTCTTCATAGGGACCACAGCATCCCCAGAAAATATAGACCTTGCTGGAAGACTAAGATATCAGTGCAGAGAGAAAAACTGGATAATTCAGGCCAAAACAAGTCATGCAATACTCTGATTTTGATATCATCACTGTAGGCATTATGGCAAAATTTGCTATGCCAGTTCTTCCAATTCAGAAACCAGTCAGGTTAATGTGTCCTGAGCTGCACTGAGGGACAACCAGGTCTAGTGATCACAACAGGCAGTGCGAAAGGTTTCATGGGTGCTTCCTCACCTGTGTTTCCATTGAGCCTCACTACAGTCATGCAAGGCACTGTGATTTGATCTAAAAATAGTATTGAATTTTCTTCTGGATTGTAAGCTTTCAATATCCTCGTTTTAAAGATGAGGAAACTCTGGCCCCTGTAGCACAATTTAAATGCTCACTGTTCCACCGTCACACCTGGGACTTGCCTCCTTACTGCCTCATGCAGCATCATTGCCGTCACATCCCATGGTAGGTATCTGTGGTGCATCCCTGTTTCGCATTAGCTCTTGGTGATGACTGGCAGGATTAAAGATCAGTGAAGCGTTTAGCATTTCTCTACTCAGCCAAACCTAGGGCGCAGAGCAGCACCCTGACTCATCCTCACTGGCCCTTCCCCCCCTTGAATTCTGCAAGGCCTGTGCTTAGAGTTTTCTGCACAGTGTAAAAGATTCCCTTGACAACTACTTGCTTTCAATCCCTTAGGGTGTGGTTTCAATGCTTAGTTCTTTTTTTTCTTTTCCCCTTCCTTTCTTGGGGTCTATGACAGACAGTGTCCCTGGGTGTTAATCAAAACCAGGTGGCCCAAAACCTTGGCCTTGCTGCTTTCAGATATGTCTTCAATCCAGTCGTGCTTAGTTGTGATGTTTCTGGAATCTGTATGTCTTTGTTCTCAGGAATCCTTCTTTGTTAAGCTGTGTAGTCCTAAAGAAAAGCAACACAATCATCTCATGATGAGATGTTGCACCTTTTGCTCCTTACAGATTGAAACTCACACAATGTGAGACCCTGAGGTCACACACACACACACACAGCATCGATTTGGTAGCAGCATTGTCCCTGTGTCAAAGGCTAATTGTCTCGGTGTGGGGCATACAGGCCAGACGCTTGGTCTTAGGCACGTTCTGTTCAGCAAGAGACCCAGTAATGTCAGAGGACCGGTCTGTCAGGACATGTGCCCAAACGATGAGGTATGCAGCCTGCGCATTAGTGCAAAAAGTAGTGACTAATAAGGTCTAACAGGAGATTAACGTGGAGGCTTTCGTCTTGCAGAGAAGCTTAGTTGTTAGCTTTGGAGGCTTCTGTTTAAAAAATTAAAAGCACTTAAATGCAAAAGCTTAATACTTTAGGTCAGGTCAACTTTATGTGTAGGCTGAATGGAAATAGCCAGCCTAGATCAGCAGTTACGCGACTTACGAATACCTACGATGTATAAGGCACTGGGCTATGTACTTTATAAAGTTTTAGTTTCCTGGGCTGCTTAAGCAAATACCATGATATGGATCAGGTTAAACAATGGGAGTTTATTCATTCATGGATTTGAGGCTGAAAGAAAGTCCAAATCAGGGCATCCTCAAGGCAATGCTTTCTCCCCGAAGACCAGCATTCTGAGGCTGGCTGCCGGCAAGCCTTGGCAAGGAAAATGGCAGCGTCTCCTGGTCTCTTGCTTCTCTTCCAGGTTTGGTTTCAGCCTCTTGCTTTTTGTGACTTGCTCTCTCTGTGTCTGAATTTCATTCTCTAGTAACAGGATTAAGACCCATCCTGATTGAGTTGGGCCACACCTTAATGGAAGTAACTTCCTCAGAAGTTCCTACTTACAAGGAGCTCACATCCACAGGAATGGATTAGATTTAAGAACATGCTTTTCTGGGGTACATACAGTGTCAAACCATCACAATCTCTAAAATGTACAAAGACTGCAAGGTAGATATTATTGAACTTATTTAATGAACAAGGGAACTGATATTTAATGAGAATAAGGTACTTGCTCAAGATTATATAATCAGTAAGTGGCAGAGCTAGGGTTCAAGCCCAGGTCCATGTGACTGAGCTGATGACCATGCTGTCTCCCTGTTGATTTGGAGAGTTCTGGAAGATTCCCTGTCTATGACACATCACTTCACTATTCTAGATCTATTTCTTTGTTCTAAAGAATTTTTCTTCATTAGGTGCATACTTGTAAAGAAGGGCAACACAATACACTCATCATCAGCTATTGCACCTTTTGCTTCCAACAGAATGAGACACAGTATGAGAGCTGGTAACAGCTGGTGGGGAGAGGAAGGATGAGGGCAGAGAAGGGAGGAGAGAAAGAGGGAGCAGAAAGACAAGGTAAGAGGGCATCAGAGACAGAAGCTGCCAACTTCAAAGTTTGCCAAGGGTTGGTCCTGCTCCCCACCAAAGTTTTAAGTTCCTTGGCAAGGCTGTGTTCTTGGTAACCTCTTGAACATAAACCTTGAGGGGAGAGATGAATGTAAGGTTGCTTCCTTTTTCAGAAGTGGAAGAAATTTAAATATATATATATATGCATATGTATATATAGACATGCAGATACACACAAATATATATATATATACATACACACACACGTGCACCCACACACTTGTTATATATAAATATAATAGTACCATATATATATAACCCTGTGCCATTGCAAGTGATTGGTTGCTCTTCTATAGCATCCTCATAATTCTGTCATGAAACTTCTTTAATGCCTGAAGTAGAAAATCCAACTGGTTAGTTTTTTAGAGCTGTGACTTAAAAGTCAGAAAGATTTGGTTTGAATCTCAGCTCCATCATTGTCCTGGAAAGGCCAATCAATTTAACTTCTCTGAGCCTTAATTTTCTGATCTATAAAATGGGTATGATGAATGTGTATCCCTCAGAGGATGCTTTGAGGATTAGGCAAGGCCATGGATATAAAGAGCTTGGTGCCACCCATGGCACAAAGTGATGCCTCAGTATTATTCTTATAAAATATCTCAAAAACTTTTCTAATTACAAGTGATGTTTCAAATACAGAAGGCTGTGGGTAAAAAATAAATGCTTGTTTAGAAGATTTTAAAGTTTTTCTCTATTTTGAAAGCATCACATTTCCGTTAGTTTTTAAAATTTTACAATTGTTAAAGATAAGCATTTGCTGAGATTGAGCTAAATAAGTCACAAAATTAGGTACTTGGTGGACACCTCCATTAGGAAGTTAGACCAGCAGAGAAATTGTGCTTTAGAAAAATATTTTCATGGCTATTTAAAGTTTCATTTGCGTATTCATATGACAACAAGTTTAGCCAGGTAGCCAGGCAGTCAACAAATACCATTCTAGGGACCCTCCAAATACAGTGCTGTGTGTAGAGGAAGCAGCAGATCAGAAAATAGATATGTCTTCGGCTTCCTGTGGAGGCTAGCAGGGAAGACATACTTTAAGACAGAAGTATAAAGGAGTAAGTATGCTTAAGCACATGAAGTTTTGCAAAAGAGAAGAATACACACCATGTATTTATTTTAAATGGTGTAGAAAGGTGAAGGAAAAGGATACACCTATCAAACATACAGTTTAAACACATTCTCCCTCTGGTTAGTTCTCACCATTTGCAAGTTATGTTGTTTGAGCTGACCTTGCAGGTAGGTACAAATTTGTCAGTTCCCTAAGGTGTGCCTTTAACATAACCTTTTAATGGAAATCATGTAATTGGACCTTTCAATCTACTTTATCTCATGCCATGGTTGCTGGCTAGTGTTGGTTGTCTCGTATCCATATCACCCCTACTCTAGTTCTCTCCCCAGGAAGCCTGCAACTAATTTTCCCAGATTCCTTCATCTGCTTATTTCCTGTTAAATTTTGCCAATAGATGGTATTGCCAGGAGCCTGGAAGGTGTATGTGTGTAACATTATTTATTCTAGATTTTAGCAACATCTTCTGCAGGGGTGGCAATAACACCCCCCAGAGTGGCTTCTGTTTTCCTGACTGGCCACAGACTAATACAACATCCTTCTAAGAAATAAAAGTATAAAATGTGGGGACCCAGTGCTGTCTGGGAAGGTCAAGGAAATACTCCTACAGAAATGTTGTAGCAACTAAGAACCTGAAGGATGAATAGAGTTAATTAGGCCAAGGAGGAGGATGAGTTAGGGGAAGCAGCAATTGGACAACTGGACAAGTTGTAAAGTGACCTCAAGACTTTTCTCAGGTGCACTGGAAGAAGTCAAAGGAGAAGAACTTTCCTAAAGTAGGAAATGACACCAGCAGATAAGAAAAAACGTTTGCAAAGGGTTTTCAATGCATAGCTGATTTGGAACTATAGCTGATTCCTTTATTCTATGATTTTCTTCCTCCCCTCGCACCCACTTTCTTTGCCATTCTTTCTTTTATAGGATTCAGATGTCTGACCCATCCACAGATATTCTAATTGAGTAAGTCTGGGATGGTGCCTAGGAATCAGCATTTCAGAGTTGAAAACCCGTGGCCTGCTATTGTCCAGGTGCCATTCCGGACCAAGAAAACCCAGCCATGAATGACATAGTCCTGTCCTGAGGGTATTAATCTCTACTTTGAGTGGCTTACTTTCTTTAAAGCTTCTGGAAACAGTATTAGCTTTCAATTATAGCATTTTGTGATACTGTTCAGTTTGAACTCTTTTAATAAAGTGTTTTATAGTCTTAAAAATATGGATCTCACCATTTTTCATAAAACTTGCTCGGACGCTGAAGTTTTAGGCTGAGGAGCTGATGACAGCCTACTCAGTATATAGATTCATCTTCCAAGGTAAATGCATCTTTTTTTGTGCAGTATCTGCATCTACAAACTGGTAAAATGAGGACAAATGTCTCATGCTTTTCAATATTCTATGAAAATAAAATATACCTTAAACTAATTTTATACAGAAGATAGAGGATTCCTGTATTTTTTTATATACCTACAAAAGCCACGAATTGCCTCCTTGCTCACACATGGCATGGGAAGCTGCCAGTCCTATTCCCTGATGCAATTAAGAGAGCCCCTGACTCTAAGTGATGGTGTTGTGGTGTTAAGGCAGGAGATTGAGAAGCTGTTCACTAAAAATGCAGATGAGGAAGAAGTTTAGAGACGTTTTCTTGCCAAATAGGTAATTATAGAATTGGGCATAATTGTCAAGAATCACTAGGGATGCCAAACAACACTTTGGCAAGGCAGAGAACAAGGAAGTCTGGATTTGACTAGGATTCCCTTCACAAGACACGGCTGAAATTGACCTTCAGCATTGGAAGTGAGCCAGTGAGGGACAAGGACAAAAAGCCTGAGCTCCTCAACTTTAGAGTTCCAACAAATTCTCCTATTGTGTATTTCTTAACACTTGTATATTAATCTCTTTTTTGACTTTGCTAGTATGTATGAGTCTGCCATCACCCTGTGTTCATGGCTATCTCTCTAATATAAATATTAGTGGGGGCTTTTCAAACTTCCCCATCTCATATCTAGTCTCTAAGTTTGTGTATATTCTTCACTTTTTTACATAGAATATGGGAGGAAGTATCTCCTGGGTATTGGGGATGGGAAGGGACACATTACTAGAAAATAGGAACACAAATGCAGGAAAGGAGCAAATGGAAGTTACATGGGGAAGGGGTGGTATAGAAAGAGGATGAGACACACAATGTCTGGTGCAAGGAGAAACACTGCGTATTGTATTACTCACTATTGCCACACTAATTCTAGCTATACACAGCCTTCGTAGTTAAAAACAATAGCATTTATTCTCATATTCTTGAGTGTGTAAATTGGCTGCACCTCCCGGTTATATGCTGGAATGTAGGCTCCAGGCTGCAGGATGGGTTTGGGTCTGCTGTACGAGTCCCTTCATCTTCTTTGGAACAGCAGTTACTGGGGCATGTTTTTCTCGAGAAAATGGCAGAAGCGTAAGAGGATGAGCAGAAACTCATGATGGTCTTGATTCAGAAATGCCACGTTGTCAATTTGCCCATGTTCTGTGGAACTGGACAAGAAGCATGGCAGAGCCCAAACATCAAAGGGGCTGAAAATATTCTTTTCCCCAAGGTGAAGGGGTATGAATGTTTACTAACCAAAGATCCAATGTGTTATGCACAGTTAACAGGAGGACTCCTGACTCTGGGTGGGGTGCTGTCTCCATCTCACAAATATGCTTCTTGCGGCTGCAGAGAGACAGGTGGCAGTGTGGGAGGGTTGCCGCACACTCTGATTGAAAAGGAATGCACTACCAGATGGCAAAGTAAATTTATAAAATTAGCATTCTTTATTACGAACCCATCAAGCAGAGTTACCCACCTGGGCATGGGTTTCTGTAACATCCAAACTGCCTTGTTTGAGAAAGGAATGCTCTGTATGAGAATTTTCTCATGCAGCAGGCAGGTTATTGCCATCATCATTATTTTCATTACTGAGTGTTGTAAAAATATTAGGACCAAAAGGGACTCTTAGAGCACTTGCGAAGAGAAATGATAAGATGAGGAAATTCCACTCAGAGTTTACAGTTAAAGTGGGAAATGTAGGTAATTATCTAATTGCATTTCACTAGCATATATGGGATGTAATACTGGTGAAAAGAATTTCAAGATTAAAATAATCTATGCTAAATAGACACAAATTCTTTCAGAAACTACTTTGAGGAAATCAGTGTCTGAATTAACCAGGTAGTAGCTGTCTGAGATGTCAGCTACGCATTAGCCCTTCTCTCTCCATCTTGTTGCACTTCCATCTTCCCCTTTGACTCTGTTTCCCTTATTAGTGCTACCCTCCTCCCAAATGACGGTAAGCTAGTCCTCCACTGTGTATCCCTCTTGGGAAGAACTTGACACTCATTCCTTCAAACATCACTTCCCCTCTCCCTTTCATTTAGGGTCTGCTCTGTGGCCAGCTAATCTGACCAAGTAATCTGAGCTAAGAGAGTAATGACTGAAAATACAACAATGTGTTACCCCTGCCAGAAAACATTTTCATTTTTAAAAACTTTTTACTGTAGTAAAATATATACAACTCAAACTTTCCCACTTTAACCACTTTCAAGTGTACAATTCAGTAGTTTTTAATTACATTCGTGAAATTGTGCTACCATCACTAATATCCATTTCCCCAACTTTTTTGTCACCTCACACAGAAACTCTGTAGCTATTAAGTGATAACTGTCTAGTCTCTCTGCCTGGCTTATAATCTGCTATCTGTCTCTATGAAATTTCATAGAATATTTCAAGTAAACAAGATTATACAATATTCAACTTTTTGTGTCTAGCTTATTTCACTCAGTATGATGTCTTTCAAGCTTCATCCGTGTTGTAGCATACATCAGAACTTCATCCCTTTTTATCACTGAATAATATTCCATGATATGTATATGCCACATTTTGTTTATCCATTTTTCTATTGATGGTCACTTGGGTTGCTTCCACCTTTTGGCAGTTGTGAATAACGCTGCTATTAACATTGGTGTACAAATGTCTGAGTTCCTGTTTTTAGTTATTTGGGGTATATACCAAGAAATGGAATTTTGAAGTCATATGAAATTCTATTTTCAACTTTCTCAGGAAGCACCAAACTGATTTCCACCATAGCTGCATCATTTTACAATGCCGACAGTTAGGTAGAAGCGGTCCTATTGAATATCTTCATTTTAACAGCGGTCTAAAATATCTCTTCTTGAAAGAAGGGAACATTCAACATGTGAAAGTTCCAGGTTCAAGGGGAGGGCCAAAGGAGTGGCAACTTTTGGACATTGGTCTCTTAAATCTCATCATATTGATAAGTATGTATTCTGACCAATAACAATCTAGTATAGTGTATTTATATGCAGTTACTAAAATACTGTGGTGTATTAGATTATTTTTCAGCAAATATTTACTCCCTCCCCCTAACCTTTATGCCTCATTGATGTTAGGCTTGGCTATGTGACTTGTTTTGGCCAGTGAGATGTTAGCATACAGAAGATAGAATTATGCTTGCACAGTGAGCTTCTCCTGTGATGCTCCTGCTTTATGTTATCAGAACATGCGTTGGATAGCTGCTACTCCAAGGAGCAGGGGACACATACAGACCAGACCAGAATGCATTTCACAGCTTGGATCCAATCCCAACCAAGCCTGAATTAAGTTAGCCAGACTTCAGAGGTGTGAGCAAGAAAAAAAAAAAGCTTATTATTTTAAATCACTGAATTTTGTTGTCATTTGTCATGCTGCATTATTGTGCCAATAGCTTACTCAGACAGATACTTAACCACTATTGGAAAATAGGTGTTATTAGCTACTATTGCTATGTAAAACACTACTCTGAAATGAACTGACTTAAAACAACAATCATTTATCATTGTTCATACATCTTTGGGTTGGTTGGAGTTGACAGATCTAGTCATGGTTTGCTCTGTGTCTAACTGCAGGTCTGTGAATAAGTGAAGTGGCTCTGTTCCATAGTTTTCCCATTTGCTATGGACTAGTGGCTAGCCAGGGCATGTTCTGCTCAGGGTAACAGCAGAGAAACAAGAGACCAAACAGAAATGTGTGAGGCTCGTTAAGGCCTATGCTCAGCTGTATCACAATGCCACATCTGTCCTTATGTTCTTGGCCAAACCTAGTCATAGGTCAAAGCTCAAAATTAAGAGGAAGATAAATACACTTCACACATAGATAAGGCCATGGTGAAGGAACAGATGCAGGAAGACGCTAAGAGTTGAGGCCAATAAGGCAATCTACTATAGTAGTTGTTATGTACAACCTATGATATGACATTGTACCTTAACTTTGACGTGCATATAACAGATCAAGTCTGGGCAATAGAACGAAGAAGTGTCTAAGCATGTATCTACTTCAGTTTAATCATTTGTTTAATCAATAGTTGAATCATTGATGAGTTTCAGTGGATAATTTCCTAATTCTGTTATGTTTCAGCCATGTAGAAATAACTCTTTTAATTTTTGGTCCATGTAGCCATTATATTACTCATTACCCAATGTATTATACTGATGAATTTAAGTTTCCCAAGGGAGACTCAATCCATGAAAGTTGGGACTTCTTATTCATATTTAAAAATATATATTTTTTATTGTGAAATCTCCACAGATGTACAGTCCAACCATATTATACAATCAATAGCTCACAGTATTATCACATAATTGTATATTCTTTACCATTATCATTTTTAGAACATTTACATCATTCTAGAAAAAGAAATAAAAAGAAAAAACAAAATCCATACAACCCAAACCCCTTATCCCTCCTTCTCATTGACTCATAGTATTTCAATCTACCCAATTTTTACCTTTTATCTTCCTAATTATTTATTCATTTCATATATGTATTACTCATGTGTCCATACTCTGGATAAAAGGAGCATCAGACACAAGATTTTCACAGTCACACAGTCATATTGTAAAAGCTATACTGTTGTACAATCGTCTTCAAGAATCAAGGCTACTGGAATTACAGTTCAACAGTTTTAGATACTTCCCTCCAGCCACTTCAATACTATAAAGTAAAAAGGGGTATCTATATAATGCATAAGAATAAACCCCAGGATAACCTCTCAACTCTGTTTGAAATCTCTCGGCCACTAAGAGTTTATTTTGTTTCATTCCTTTCTTCCCCCTTATGGTCAGGAAGTCTTTTTCATTCTCATGATACCAGGTCCTGGCTAATCCCCAGAGTCCTGTTCCACTTTGCCAGTGAGATTTACACCCCTGGTAGTCATGTCCCATATAGCGGGGAGGGCAGTGAGTTCACCTGCAGAGTTGGCTTATAGAGCGGCCATATCTGAGCAACAAAAGAGGTTCCCTGGGGGTGATTCTTAGGCTATTATTCATATTTTAATAGCTAGGGCTTACACAGTTCCTGGCATAGAGTAGGGGCTCAATGATTTGTCTTTTTCTTAAGTGTAAGCAAGAAAGATACCCCTTAGCATCTTAGTAAGCTCTACTTACAACATATATAAAATTTTATTTTTAAAAAGGCAAATAAATATGTCACATTGCCTAGTAAATATAGTTGAAGAAAAGTGATTATCTTTTTATCTAACAGATAAACAGATCTTTTTATCTAACAGAATGCAAGCCTATTTTATTAAAAATACAAATTGTGTAACAAAAGCATTAAGAAAGAATTTTTCTCAACATTCAAAAGTAGAATTTTGGTAAATTCTGATAAACTCCCAATTTTCATCATGATTAAGTTTGCAATTAGCAGTTAAATGTAGGCCTTTCTAGTAAGCTACTTTGGTGGGCTACAGTGTCTTGGGAAAATGTATCATGAAAAAGAAAGGCATGACTCAAATAACCCTGTGTTAGACAATCTGTTATATCCATTTGGTTCCTTTGATCATAAGACTTGGAGACTCACTCTCACTTCTCCAAATAATGGGCTTAGTTGTAAGGATGGCCATAGAAGGAACAGACCCTCATGTGGGCCTAAGGATTGCACTGTAGCCAGGTTTCATGGAGCCCAAAACACCATTAGGGAAAGGAAAGAATCAATGAAGCTCTGAGCCTGGGTTGTTTGGTCATTGCTTCAGCAGCAAAGTAACTCCATCTTTTCCCACAGAGGTGGTGGCTCAGTCTCTGTCTTTCTCTGCCTCCATGATAGATATGGCGATGCGCTGCCCAAACTCTCTTTCAACACTTACAGCACTGTGCGCTCTTTCAGAATCTGTCTCAGCTGCAGGAGCTGCCCTTCCTAGGCACAGTGGGTATAAAGCTTGGCCTGTTTTTGCCCAAGGTGAGGCAACTCTGACAGGCAATGCTCCTTCCTGAAGCTTCCCCCTGGGTTGGCTGAGGCTTTGTAGGGCTTGCATCGTAGTTCAACTCCTTCCTCTGCCCAGCCCTGCTCCTGCCCTTCTCTTTTGATAGCATTGATTCCTAATAAAGATTCCGGAACCCAAGTCTGCCCTAACATCTTCTTCCAGGGAACCCAAAATGCAACAGCCGCTACTACCTCCCTTCTTTACAAACCAGCCACCTCACCCTCAATTTGGCGTATGTTTTCTTTACCTTAGGACAATTTTTCATTCATAGCTTCCTCTGACTGAGAGATTTGGATTGTGGGTGGTATATCATGGCCCTTTCTGCCTCATACACTCTGTGTACTTCAGCTTTTGTACCAACTGAATGATTTCTCCACATTTCCCAAATAAAATCACTAATAGGGAGAAAATCAGATTGACTTGTCTAAATTCCTTATCTCTCTTTGGATGGAACCTTTGGTGTGAGCCACACTTAAAGCCACGAATAGACCTCTGGCTTGGGGACCAGCATTATTTGTCAATCAGCTGTGGCTGGGAAGAGAAGTATGACACAGCCTTCCCTGCAGCACTGGGCTGTGACTGGCCATGAATGCATGACCAGCATCATGACTGTAACTGTTTGGGCCAGTTATCCTTGATTTATTTTTTCCTTTATTAAGCAACTATTTATTAATATTAATAAATAATAACTAATACATATTAATATTAAGAACCTACTACTTGCCAGGCAATGGTGGAGGTAGTGAGGAACAGACTGTACTCATGGAGCTTACAGTCTAGTGGTGGAAAGACAGACAGATTTATGTAAATAAAATGGCAAATAATGTGTAATTTCCCAATAGCAAAATGGGCAAAAGAGCTAAATGGTCACTTCATAAGAGGTTAAGCCTGAATGACAGAGAAAGGGATTTGAGGAGCTGTGCAAATTCATTACTAATTAGAGAACGACAATTAAAAACAAGCAGGTGGGGGGTGCAAGGGTAGTTCAGTGGTAGAATTTTCACCTGCCATGTGGGAGACCCGGGTTCAATTCCTAGTCTGTGCATTCCCCCTCAAAACAAACAAGCAATACAAGCCAACAAAACAAACATTGAACAAATGGTGCTGCAATAACAGAATACTCACATGGAAAAATAATGACATGTGACCCTGCCATACAGCATAGAAAAAAAAACAAACCAAGCAGGTATCATGGCATTCTCATTTGACATGACAGTAATTAGAAAAGAGGACATCTTAGCCTATATTTCCCAGCAAACAGAATCTGAGGGAAAAGCTTAAATACTAACACTTCATTAAGGACCACAGGGAAGCAGGAGTGAGGAAAAGGGAGTGAGACAAGGAAGGAGAGAATATATGAGGGATGTTGGTGAGTTGGATACTGCCATGGCCAAGAAAACTGGCTGTAAACTCTTGGGACTGACTTTTGGAGGCTATATGGAACGAATTCATCTCAGGACAGATTTTGCATGTGAGGTTCCCATAATGCTGGCTTCTGTTGGTCAAATTTTCACCCCAAGGCTGTTAACTCTTGTGCACTTCTGGGTCCCTCATGTGTGGGTAACAAGCAGAACTCTCAACGGCTTCCATGGTCACAGGGAGACCCTGGGGTGGGAGACAGGAGGTCTAGGTGTGAGGTGAGATGCTATGAGGTGGTGGGTGTGGGAAGTTGATTGCTTTGTTAACTGAGAGAATCAAGTAGCCAAGGGCTTTTGGAGATTACCTAAGAGGCCCTTAAAACACATCTAAAACAGTGGATATTACCAAGTGTTATTGACAAGGATGGAGGGAGATGGGAACTCTTGAGCACTGCCGAAAGGTGTCATCTGGTACAGCCATTCTGGAAATCAACCTGGCAGTATTTAGTGAAATTGATTATTTATATCCCATTGTCCTGTGACTTCATTTGTAAGAATTCTTATGCAGGGCAATAAAGAGACATGTGAAAGGATACTCATTGCTCTGTTATTTTTGCGGCTGGGTAGTTGGAGATAACCCAGAGGTTCATCAACAGAAAAGTCCACATTTAAAAGTGGAGGAAGCATAATATGGACTACTATGTAGCAATAAGAAGCAATGAACTAAATGTACAACAACATGGCTAGTCCTCAAAAAGTGATGAATGGGAAAAGTGGAAACAAGACACAAAAACATTTATTAATTAAAGAACCCACATAGAAACAAAGCTAGTTTACAAAGGCATGAACATATTTAAGGACAATTCAATACCTTAAAAAAATACCTATTAAGGGGAAGGGAATGAGGAGGAAGAAATAAAGTTATAATTGTGTTAAATGCTGTGAAGGAAAATAACAGGTACTTGAGAATATGGGAAAAACCTCGTTTATATTAGAATGACAGAGGAGACTTTTTAGGATGTGATATTTAAGTCAAGCCTCAAAAAATAAAGGCAATGGAAATCCTATTGAGCAGGGTAGGGAGGCATCTGCCACGTCCGATTGAACATCATTATTGCTCTTTGACGTGAGGAAGAAGTAGGAGGTGACATGAGGAAGACACAGGATAAAAATAGGGAACATAGTGTTTGTCTCCCCAACACCATTCTACCAGAAGTGATTAATTTAAGCTGGTTGCAATCACTTCGTCTGGCCATTAGTAGTGTTTAGTTCAGGAATGTGTATGTTGACCAAATTCCAGCCAACGAGAGCTGATTGGGGGATTTTTGTGAAATGTTTCATCACTCCATGGAGAGAGCCACAAGAACGCATGCCTTCTCTCCTACCTCTACATATGGTGATGTGGGGGTGTGATCACTGGCTCTGCTTCCGCTAAATTGTTACCAGCTGGAGGACTGAGCAAACACAGAGTACGCAAGATTAGAGAGACGTGCCTATAGTAGGTGCTCAGTAGATGTGCGTTGAATTTAATGAGTGACTTGAAATAAGTTTCCAGAATTAAATGTCATCCCTATGCCTGTGGATGGTGAATAGTTTTGTTGACCCCTGATTGATATTGGCAGCCAGGCTCCGGACATGAGACCAATTCTGTTTGTGGGTAAACAGATGGGTAGGGCACAAAGGGTTTATTTACCTATAAGCATGGGTTGGGTGAAAATTATTTAGCATAGCTTATTAGTCACAGAACCAGAACTATCACTCAGGTGTCCTGTCTCCTAGTCCAGTGTTATTTTCAGTAAGTCTTCCCCAAACATCTGCTTTCTTTTTTTTTCGGTGGTAGTGAATTCTTACTTTACCATGAGAATTCAAGACAAAAGGATTTTTGTTTTTAATTTGTTCTATCTTCATGCCTGCTCTGAACCACACATTAAAAAAGCAATTATAGATGTAATGGTTTCTTATTTCAGGAAATTCACAGCTTTGACGAATATTAAACCTTAATCATTCTAGTTGCTTCTCTTTAAACTCATTTCAGCATTGCTTACATTTTTCATGCTGCCATTTATGAGGAAAGCAAACCCTCAAATGTCATAAGTATCAAAATGTCACTTGTCTGAATTGTTGAGGAACCAGCAGGAGCAGATCTGAAGGCAACCAGCACAGTGTGGCATTGGTGCCAGAGTCCAGCCTGAGTCGTCTCTGGCTTCCACCTCCATGGATTCACCTTCACAGGAGACCCCTTTGTGACAATTCCCATTCCCTTTATCGTTTCTGCCAGAGTTCATTCTCAGTGCCTTCATTTACTTGGTTACCATGGCTGTAGTAACAAAGTACTACAGACTAGTTGACTTAAGCAACTGGAGTTTATTGTCTCACAATTCTGGAGGCCACAAGAACAAAATCAAGGTGTTGACAGGGCCATGCTTCCTCCTATCTCCATAGGCTCTGGTGGTGGCTTACCAGCATCCATGGCAGCACTCGATCTCTGCCTCTGCCACACAGCCATCACTCTCTCTCATTTATTAACTGTGTCCAAATTTCATCTGCAGATAAGGACACTAGACACATTGGATTAGTACCCACCCTAATCCAATTTGATCTCACCTCAGCCAATCGCATCTTCAAAGATGCTATTTCCAAATAGGATCACATTCACAGGACCGGGCTTAGGACTTGAACTTATCCTTTGGGGGAACACCATTCAATCTATAATACAAAGTTTGTCCCGTCTTAACCTACTTTTCTGGCTGCTGAAATTCCTCCACGCTACCTTTTACAGCCTGTCTGCCTTGCTGACAATGTCTTCTGTTACTGCTTCTTTCCCCCTGAATAAACCATAGGTGATAACAGGGGAGAAAAGGGCTGCCAAGGAAATGTAGTTTAATGATCAGTGTCCACTTCTTAGCTTCCTTCTTTAGCATCCGCTCCAGGTAGTTCCGCTTCAGGTGATCCAGAGAGGGTCAGGTGGGAGAAGGCTGAATAGAGGGGAGAGAGTTCACTGGCGATTGTCGTAACCCATGTGTAGAGGTGATGGTTCCGAGAGATACATCCTCAACATGTGGGGAGATGAGGCAGAAAAGCACATTTTATTCTCATCACTATGCTATTCATTAGATTTGGAACATATACTCCAGAGAACAGGGTGTCCTCCTTGGATGGCAAGAATTCTCTCTCAAGAAAACCGTAACGAAGGCTTGATATTTAGTCAAGGAAAAACCTTGCTAGGTAGGAAAGTCCAATCTTTACCTCACACTTGACAGATTCCAAGTCACTGGGTGAGTAACAGAGCGACCCTGATTGTGGTTTGCTTGCTCCGTTTGAACAGCCCCTTGTGTATTTAGAGAGGAGAGGAATACAGGATTCCGAAATCACAGGGAGGATAACTATATTCCAAAATGGCCATAAAATATTAAAATCATACATAGAGTTTATATATGTTTATGATTTCTTTTCTTCTACATATTTTCAAATCCTTCTCAAGGTGGCACTGCAAGCACATGTATAGATTTTGCAACTGAAATTTCAGCAGGCTCCTGAAATATACTTTAGGCTTCAGAGAATATTCTTTGTAGGGCTGAAGTGAGCTCAGTTTGAGGCTGGAGGAACTGGGTCTTGGCTCCCTGTGCCACTTCTTTCTCCATCTAGTTCCTTCTTCCTGCTCTTTGTTTACTAAATACAACTCAGACTCAGGATATCCTGCCAGATTTCTGCCAAGGCTACCAAGAACTCCAGGTAGTTCCTTATCTCCTTCCTTCTCCCCCATCAAACAGGTAATCCAAAATTCTGTTTCTCCTTGGCTGGGGCTAATCTGAGTAGTTTACCCATTTTGAATAATACGCTTCATTTACCCCAGAGGAGTGATTAACAGTGAATTGCAGAGAAGAAGTTTTTAGAAAGAGACCATCAAATTACAGCTCCTAAGTGGTAATTTATTTCATCTCCTTAGAGTAGTCTGTTAAATGATTAGCCTTGCAGATTGAAAAATTGAATTCACCAAGATTGCTAAATTGTAAGCTCCTTGAGGAAAGAAATGATTTCATCTGTTCTTGCAATGCCCTGCACGTAGACACTTAATAAATATTCTTATATATATATTTTTTATTGTGACAACATATATATAACATAAAATTTGCCATTTTAAGTACTATTCAGTTACAGTAATTACACTTACAATGTTGTGCCACAATCACTAATATCCATTACCTGAACTTTTTTTTTAAATTATGCCATCCATAACCAAAACTTTTTTGGTCACCCAAAACAGAAATTCTGTACCCATTAATCAATGACTCCCTATTGTCTCCTTCCCTCAGGTCCTGGTAACTTCTAATCTACTTTCTGTCTCTATGAATCTGCTTATTCTCGGCATTTCATTTAAGCAAATTCTTAGCATTTCATTTAAGCAAAATCATATAAATATTTGTCCTTTTTTGTTTGGCTTATTTACTTAAAATAATGTTTTCAAAGTTCCTCCATGTTGTAGCACATTACCAGCACTTCATTCCTTTTTATGACTGAATAATATTTCATTTTATATATCTATATAACCATATTTTGTTTATATATTCATCTATTAAGGGGCACTTGAGTTGTTTCCACCTTTTGACTATTGTGCATAAACCACCCCAAACATTGGCATTCAAGTATCTGTTCAAATCCCTGCTTTCATTTTTCTGGGGGTATATACCTAGGAGTAGAATTGCTGGGCTATATGGCAATTCCATGTTTAACTTTTTGAAGAAACACTAAAATGTTTTGCCTAGCAGCTGTACTATTTCATATTCACCTTAGCAATGCACGATGGTTCCTTTTTTCTCCACATCCTCACCAAGACTTGATATTTTCCATGTTTTTAATAATAGGCATTCTAATGGATGTGAAAGGGTATCGCATTGTGGTTGTTCTAGTTTGCTAGCTGCCAGAATGTGATATACCAGAAATGGAATGGCTTTTAAAATGGGGAATTTAATACGTTGCTAGTGTACAGTTCTAAGGCCGAGAAAATGCCCCAATTAAACAAGTCCATAGAAATGTCCAATCACAGGCATCCAGGGAAAGATACCTTGACTCAAGAAGACTGATGAAGTTCAGGGTTTCTCTCTCAAGTGAGAAGGCACATGGCAAACACAGTTAGAGTTCCTCTCTCATCTGGAAAGGTATATGGTGAACACGGTCAGGATTCCTCTCTCATCTGGAAGGGCACATGGCAAACACGGTATCATCTACTAGCTTCTTCTCCTGGCTTCCTGTTTCATGAAGCTCCCCAGAAGGCATTTTCCTTCTTCATCCCCAAAGGTCACTGGCTGGTGGACACTGCTTCTCATGGCTATGTCGTTCTGCTCTGCTCTCTCTGTATCTCCTGTTTTCCAAAATGTTTCCTCTTTTATAAGACTTTAGAAACTAATCAAGACCCACCAATATTGGTGGAGACATGTCATCACCTAATCCAGTTTAACAACTACTCTTGATTAAATCACATCTCCAGGGAGATTATCTGATTACAGTTTCAAACATGCAGTATTGAATAGGGATTGTTCTGCCCTTATGAAATAGGATTTAGATTAAAACATGGCTTTTCTAGGGGACATACATCCTTTCAAACCAGCATAGTGGTTTTGATCTTCATTTCCCTAATAGCTAATGAGGTTGAGCACATTTTCATATGCTTATTGGCAATTTGTATATCTTCTTTGGAGAAATGTCTGATCAAATCCTTTGCATTAAAAAAAATGTTTAGTCTAGTAACATATAGACATACAGACAACCTAAAATATCCCTGTTATTTACTTGGATATTCCTTCTTCCTCTTTCTTCTCCTTCTGGCATTCCCTTAATGCATATATTGGCATACTTAATGGTGTCCTATAGGTCTATTAGTCTCTGTTTACTTTTAAAATTCTTTTTTTTTCTTTCTGCTTCTTAGCCTGAATAACTTCAATTGTTTTTGCTTTTAGTTCCCTGATTCTTTCTTCTAACAGCTCCAATTTTGTTGTTGAAACCCTCTAGGAAA
Organism: Myrmecophaga tridactyla; assembly: GCA_004026745.1. NCBI lineage: Eukaryota > Metazoa > Chordata > Mammalia > Pilosa > Myrmecophagidae > Myrmecophaga > Myrmecophaga tridactyla. The sequence continues at coordinate 38,460 of PVIY010004055.1, read as the reverse complement.
ATTTTCATTTCAGCTACTGTAGTCTTCAACCCAGTATTTCTGTTTTGTTCCTTTTTATAATTTTTTTTTTTAAATTTGCATATGGGCAGGAGGCACCAGGGATTGAACTCCAGACCTCCAGCACGGCAGGTCGGAGCTCTGCCTGCTGAGCCATGGCAGCCGCCCCCTTTTTATAATTTTTAATCTCTATTTTGAGATTCTCACATTGCTCATTCATTGTTTTCCTGATATCCTGTTGTTCTTTCTCTGTGTTTTCCTTTATTCCCTTGAGCATATTGAAGGTCAGTTAAAAAAAAAATCTTTGGTATGTCCAAAATCTGGTCGTCATGATGGTTCTGAATTTTTTCTTGCTCCTTTGGATGGGCCATCATTTCTTATAAGATGACCAGGCAAGTTAGATTAGTGTGCTATGAAAATACAACTTTTGCACCAAATAAATATCTCTTCCTTTGATCTCATACAGAAGTTGAAGTTTAAAATACAATCAATATCATCCTTTACCTTTTAGTCTGCTTTACCTTAGTCCTACCCAGTTCAGCTTTATTCATGTCTCTAATTGAAATCTGATCAGTTTTTCAGTATTTTTAACAGTTGTTGTGTGGGGTAATCCTGACTTCCATAGGCAAAACTCTAGTACTGTGTCTCAGGTGTCACACAAATACCCAAAGTTCCAGGGTGTGTTTGTGAGTGTGATTAAGAATGTATTTTATGTGAATTCAATAGCTATACTTTTTAAAAAAAATGTAAAATTATTTTTTCCTTGTTGCTTCCAGAAATTAAGAAGTAAGGCCTCATAACCAACAGTACCCACAGAGCCTACATTCCAGAGATCTTTGGAAGTAAAAGAAAATGCCCCTGGGGAAGCTGTTGAAGCTTGGAGAGAAAGTTAGCAGATGTTGCCATGTGCCCTTCCAGCTGACAGAAGAGTTCCAGAGAGCATCAGCCTTTCTTGAGTGAAGGTGATTGCTTATTGATGCCTTAAATTGGACATTTTCATGACCTTAGAAAGGTAAACTTGCAACTTAATAAATTCCTTTTTAAAAGCTGTTCCATTTCTGGAATATTGCATTCTAGCAGCTTAACATATTTTGGTACTAGAGAAGTGGGGTGCTGCGGTTTGCAAGCACCAAACATGTTGGAATGGCTCTTTAAATGGATAAGGGAAAGATTCTGAAAGAGCTGTGAGGAGCTTGATAAAGAAGGCCTAGAATGCTTTGAAGAAACTGTAGTAGAAATGTAGACTCTAAAGATACCTCTGATAAGGCTTTAGTCAGAAATGATGCACATGTTTTTGAACACTGAAAGGAACACAACCCTTGTTTCAAAGTGGCAAAGAATCTGGAAAAATTGACCTCTGGTTTTAGATGGAAGGCAGATTTTAAATGACATGAACTTGGATATTTAGCAGACACGATTTCCAAATTAAATGTAGAATGTGTGGCCTGGTTTCTCCTTGCAGCTGACGGTAAAATGCATCAGGAAAGAGATATTCTGAGAGCGGAAGTCTTGGGTACAAAGAAACCAGAAATTCATGGTCTGGAAAATTCTGGGCTTCCAGAAAGGGAGACACCAGAGAATAGTACCCCATGTGAGGATTTAACCAAACGGAACCAGTCAGGACAAGCAAGAATTTGAGATGGAGTTATCCAGAAAAGATTTGAGGAAAGTCTTTTTGTCTGATAGGCATGATCCCAGCATACTGCATAAAAAAAACAACAGGGGTGTTGTGGGATCTGTATAAACAGAACCATTGCCAGTCTGGACTAAAAGGGACAGAAAAGGGACAGATTGAAAGAAAAGTGACTTCAAAGGCAGAACCATGGAAGCTAAGGTCTGAAGTCAAGAAACCTCAGGCCAGGAGAGTAGACCCACCTATGCACTTGGAAAGGGTGAGTTTAGCCTGAAGGCAGAGGATGGGACTTCTGCCCCATTGTTATGGAAGAGTGGTGCCCCTGACCTTGGAGAGGGTGGAGCACATTCCTTGGGAACTGGGGAGAGACTTGCTGCCACTGCATTGTTCTGAGGGGGTTAAGCGTGTGCCCCGGAGGTGGCAGAGAGCCTGGGTGTTGCCTGATACTTGGGGAGGGTGGCACCAAAAAAGGTGATCTCCCAATGTCCTCCAATGTTATAATTCTCACTCCAGCATTTGGAGAGAGCTGGGCCGCTGCCTAGGTCCTTGGAAAGAGTGGGGCTGATGCTCTCTAAATCCTTAAAGATAAATGGTTGTCACACTTTGAAATCTAATGGAGTTTGCCCTGAGGTTTTTGGAACTGTTTGGATCCTGTGACGCTGTATTCCTTCCAGTTTCTCGCTAGGAAATGGGAGTATATATCCTATAACACTTCCTCCTTTTTACATTGGCAGCAAATAACTTGTTCTGAGTTTTACAAGTCCAGAGCCAGAAGAGAGTTTTGCCTTAGGACAGACCATGCCTGTACCTGACTTTAATGAGATTTTGTACTGTTTCTCACTTTGTATTGTATTTATATTGTTACTGAAATAGCTTAAGCTTTCTGATTTTGTTATGGAATGAATATATTTTGCATTTGGAAAGAACATGTCTTTTGGGGACCCAAAGGGTGGAATGTGCCAATTTGAAGCTATTATGTACCCCAGAAAAGCCATGTCTTTTAATCCTCATTCAAAATTGCTGGCTGGGATCTTTTTGATTGTTTGCATGAGAATTTGACCCACCCAATTGTGGGTAGTAACTTTTGATTACATTGTTTCCATGGAGATGTGTCTCCACCCATTCAAGCTGGGGTCACTTACTGGAGCCCTTTAAGAGGGAACCATTTTGGAAAAAGCTTCAGAACCAACAGAGCCCACACAGCCAGAGAACTTTGGAGATGCAGAAGGAAAATGCCCCTGGGAAAGCCTTATGAAATGAGAAGAGAAAGCTAGCAGACATCACTCTGTACCTTTCCAGCTGACAGAGGGGTTCTGGACCCACCAGCCTTTCTTGAATCAAAGTTCTTTCCCTGGATGCCTTAGTTTAAACATTTTTCACAGCCTTAGAACTGTAAACTTGCAACTTAATAAATTCCCCCTTTTAAAAGCCAAAATAAAAGGGCCTCAAATACACAAAATCATGCAAAGAGAATAGAGAAAGTACACACATTCAAACAAATACATGTGTTTACATAAAGTTTGACAAATTTATTATAAGGATGCATATCAAAATAATATCCTTCATATTTCCACCTTGGGTGGAATGGTGAATTAAATGATGACTAAAGTATTTTGTCACTCTAATATTGCATATTTAATGTAACTGTTTGATAATAGTGACTATTTTGAATTATTTGTGAACTTATAACACTTACCAAGAGTGTTCAATTGCAGAGTTCCTCTATGTTTTAGTTATACAATGACTGAATCAAGATGAAGGCAGCTGATTTCCGCATTTAAACATGATTCAATATCTGACTTAGTTAAGATAGTGCCAAGTATTCCTCACTGTGACAGAATCCAGAAATCAATGTTTCTAATTCTTTATAATATAGAGTTGCATAGAAGGGAATACTGAGAACAAGGCAAGGTGAAAAAATGAATAGAGGGGAAAAAAAAGGATAGCTGAAGCTATCCTTTCACATTCAAGGGACAAACTATTTTATCTGCATTTTTTGGGTTTACCTGGTCAGGTCTACCTTCTACCCTTCTCCACTTGGCTCTCTGCTCTGGGAGACCAGCCTTTATAGGCTACAGTAATGGCTGCCTTGCTTCTGGCCAGGCCAGGTCAGTAGGAGGCACCAGCAGGAGATCTGAGGGATGGAGGGAGGAGGGGGGTGAGTTATTCATTCTCCTAACTTTGGCTGCCTTTCTCTACTGAAGACAACAGTTCTTGTCCAGTGGCCTTCTTTTACAGCTACAGTGACTCTCTTATCAGTTCCAATAACTGTTCATGCCTCTTGCTCTTCTAGGTCTAGGGGGTGGTGATGGCTCCCAGCTGATACTATTCTTCGGGCGTTTGTCAGTCCTACTCGTTCTCTTACTCCTGCCCATATAAGCACCAGTTAGATGGCCAATCCCTACTCTTATATCTCTCTCCAATCTTAGCCCATCTTTATCATTTACTGAATAGTCATAAACTCTGAGAAGAAAAACCCTTGTTATGCCTTATTCTTTTCTGGAAGAAAAGATAGGTAAAAATTGTAAAAGAGGTGTATGCTTATCTAAATTGCACTATTTTTGTAATAGAAAAGTTAGATACTCTCCCTTCTCAGCAATCCCTAGATGAAAACTGAGAACAAGGGCACCTCTTAACAAAGAACTAAGAATTGTCACTGAGTTTCTTTTTCTATATTGGGAAGAACACTATTATGGAATCTACGTCATTTCTTGTTCTGGCAATCTCTGTAGAGAAGGAAGACCATCTGGTAGTAAAATAGAAAGTAAGCAGTACTCTGCACGATATCACGTACTGACTTTATGAAACAGAGCAATGACTGGTAAATTACATTGTAGTTAGGAAAATATTTTATTCCTGATTGTAATTTTAGATAGTATTGTCTGTGGAAATTGTGTGATATACTTACTTCAACTGCTCTAAGAGTTCAATAAATCAGCCTGGTTGTAAGTCACATTGGTGGGAAGAATGTGAGGGAGAACTGAAGTGTCATTGGTACCCTCCTGGAGCATTCTCAGGGGGCCATTGGGCATTGCTGATGGTCTAATTGAACTACCAAAATTAAATGACTTAGTCACGGAGGATGCACTTAAGTGAGTTCACTCTGGATGAACACAGTGGCATTTTTTAAAAGTAGGAGGTAGTTGAAAGAAGATTATTTTTGGGGGAGTGGGTACCACCTTGGGTAGTGTAATCAGGGGAGGAACTGGGGTTGTTAATAAAATAAAAACTTTATTTTTTAGAACAGGTTTAGATTTACCGAAAAAAAAATGTGAAGCTAATGCAGAGAATTCCCACATATCCCATCCAGTTTCCCCTGTTATTAATATCTTACATTATTATGGTACATTTGTTACAACCAGTATTGATGCATTATTATTAACTAAAGTCCACACTTCATTCAGATCTCAATTTTTGTCTAAGGCCCTTTTCCTTTTACAAGATTCCATGCAGGATACTGCATGATATTTAGTTTTATTTCCTTAGGCTGCTCTCAGATGGGACAGTTTTTCAGACTTTCCTTGTTTGGATGACCTTGACATTTTTGAGTAGTATTGTCAGGTCTTTTGTATGACATTCCTCAATTGTCATTTGTTTGATGTTTTTCTCATAGTTAGAGCTGGATTATGTGCTTTGGGGAGGAAGGCCACAGGTGTACATTGTCACTTTCATCACATCACATCAAGAGTACAAGCTATCTATGTAACTTATTACTGTAAATGTTGACCTTAATAACCTGGCTAAGGTGGGGTTTCTAAGGTTTCTCTGCTATAATGTTACTTTTTTCCCCGCTCCCCTTTCCACACGGTACTCTTGAGAAGGTAGTCAGTATACACAGCCCACACTTAAAGAGTGGGGGGTTAGTGTCCACCTCCTTGAGAGTGGAGTGTGTATACAAATCATGTGGAATTCTGCAAGGTAGATTTGTCTCCTCTCTTCCACTTATGTATTTATTCAACATTTATTTTTATCAGTGTCTTAGTTTGTCAAATTGCTGTGAAAAATACCGTATAATGGATTGGCTCAAACAACAGGCATTTATTGCCTCAAAGTTTTGAAGGCTGGAAGTCTCAAGTCAAGGTGTTGGTAGGGCTTGCTTCTTTCTCAAAGTCAGTAGTTTCTGGTGTTGCCTTACCAAATCCTAGAGGTTCTTTGACTTGCATCTCTGCCTTCTACCCCGTGGTGATCTCTCTCCTTGTGTATGCTCTGCTGATGTCCAACTTCTTTCTGAGTGGCCTTCTCTGGCCTCTGACTTCCAATTTCTTCTCTTTATAAGGCCTCCAGTAATGTGGATTAAGATGTTCTCTGATTCAGTTTGCTGCACTTTAGTAATTGTGTCTTCAAAGGGTCCTAATTACAAATAAGTTAATAGTCACAGGAAGTCAGGTCAAGAATAAGAACTTTGTGGGTGTAATTCAATCTATCACAATCAGTATGGGCTAAGATATTTATTTGTGCTTTATTTTATTTTATTTTATTTTATTGTTTTATCTATTTTATTGTTCAAATCGTTCTAGCTTTGACCATTGAAAGCATTTTTCAGATGACTCCTATTCCGTTTGACACACTCTCATTATCATAGGCTTTTTTTTCTCTTTTGTTTTTAGTGCTTCCTTACTTTCTATTTTCCTAACATTTAAGTGGGGAAATTATATTTAATATGCAGTTTTAACTACCACCCCCACCACATCTCCTGTCTCTCTTACTGTTACCACAACCCTTTAAGAAAGAAAGGAATGTATTTCTGTACACCAACGTGAGAAGCCAGTCAAAGAGCTGGTCTGTAAAAGGGGTGGGCTCTTTTTCCTCTCCCTTTGTGCTGATGCTGGTGATCAAGGGCCAGTAGCCTATAGATAGGGTTGTGTCCTGGAATTCTGAGAGTGACCTGGTGTCCAGTGGTCAGCGTCTGCAGATTTGGGAGTGAGCAAAGTGAATGCAATGTCAAGGAGCAGTTTCTGACTGGTCAACCTAAAAAAATGTTAAGTCCTCAGAAGTCTGCTTGCAAAGTATATGCCAGAGCAGGATTAGCAAAGTTGAAGGTCAACAGATGTCAGACAGCTCAGGAGAGGCTTGTTTAAGACAATGAGGAGTGATGGTGATTGCAGTGACCTGGAGAGTGTCTTTCAACAGAAGGCGGCAGTGATAGTTCAGTGCCAGCCATTTTTTTTTTTTTTTTACATGGGCAGACACTGGGAAGCCAGCCAGTTTTTGCCTAGTAGGAATGTACATCCACGAAAGCCAAAACTACAACTTCTGAAGTCTAGCTGGAAGTCCAGATTTCATATATAATGTATACTATTTTTTAAGTGTTGGCATCTAGTTCAATTTTAAACTCTCTGTGGAATAAAGAGGGCACATCTGTGGGCCAGAGCAGCTAACAGACTTTCAAATTTTGAACACTGGCTGAAAGAGGCTGACATCTGATGAGCAGAATCAGATGCTGAACTAAGTATTGGGAAGATAATGGTGATGCTTAAGGCCTGCGCTAAGGTTCGTCTTTGAGTCTCTTTGACTCAGGGTCTCAATTTGATTTTTAATAATAGAGCTAGGAAATGGATACTTCCTTGACTTTACAATTTGAATGGCATTATAACTTTTTGTTCCTAACAAAGGAGAAGAGTCCTCGCAGTTTCTTGCTTTAAACAGAAGCTTCAGCCAAATAAAATAGTTTGTGGTGGTGCTGAGAAAAATGAACTCCATGGATATCCAAATCCAAAGCTCATTTTAAGCTATTATAATTGTTACTATCTGGTTTGGTTTCCTAGGTTGCTCCAGAAAATGCTATGAAATGGGTTGGCTTAGACAGTGGGACTCTATTAGTTCACAATTTTGAGGCCTGGAATGTGCCCACATCAAGGAATCATCAAGACAATGATTTCTTCTCAAAGACCAGCTGCCAGCAATCCTTGGATCCTCAGTCACATACATAGCGGGGCACATGGCAGCATCTGCTGGTCTCTCCCCTTTCTTTTGCATTGTTTCCATTTCTTGCTTCCTGTGGATTTGTCCATCTCTGTATTCATTCCATTTATAAAGGATTTCACTAATAGGATTAAAATCAATCCTTAATGAGGTGGGTCACAAATTAAGTGAAATAACCCCATCAAAAACACCTGCTTACAATGTGCTTGCTTACAGGAATGGATTAAATTCAAGAACGTGTTTTTCTGGGAGTACATATAGCTTCAAACCACCACACTCCACCCTCTGGACTCCCAAAAGACATGTTCCATCTGCATGCAAAATACATTAATTCCATCGCAATATCCCATAAGCCTTAATTCATTTCAGAAACAATGCTTAGTACAAAATCTCATCAAAATCAATTGTGGGTGTATTCTGTCCTGGTGCACAATTCCCCATCCATCTGTGGACTTATAAAACCTAGAAAACAAGTTATCTGCTTCCAATATACAAAAGAGAGACATACCTAGGATAAACATTTCCATTCCTATAGAGAGAAATTGGAAGAAGAGGGGTCCTGGATTCCAAACAATTCTGAAACCCTGCAGGGCATACTCCGTTAGATTTCAAGGTCTGAGAATCATCTATGGGATTATGTTTTGTTCTCTGGGCCTGATGGAACGGTAGTTTCAACGCTTCCAAATTCTTGCACAGTGGCCATGCTCTCCCTGACCACTGAGGTGAAGGTCCCACCCTTGTCAAGCATTGGGGTGGTAGCCAGATTCTCTATAATCTCAGAGGCATAGGTTCCACCCTCTGAGAAAAGTGAGGTGACAGCTGTCTTCCTGAGCAATAGATGCTATCGTTACAGTTAAAATTAAAGAAATTACAGTTAAAGTTGTCCTTCAAAAAGTAGAAATAAGATGAGGTGATATACTCAATCCTTTAGTTGTCCCTCTCAGAAGCAGTTCTGTGTTTCCATTTCTTGTGTAACTAATTTTCTAATTATGTCTGTCTGTTCAACGTATATTCTCATACCTCTGGATGATAATAGCAAATTAATAAAATTCTTAAAAACCTCTACTTAAACTGCTTAGAAATAATTAGGTATCTGACATAAACATATAAATTGGTACTTCTGAAATAAAATTGAAAAACTCTCTGAGCAAAAAGATTCAAAAACCTTAGTTTTGTAATTATTGTAAACAAGCCTGGACGTTAGAAAGAAACTGCCCCTGGAATTTCCTTAAGGCAACAGGAAACTGCCAAAGGGCTGCCTCTGGAAAAAAGCAGATGTTTTCCAATGGTCCTGGTCACAGAATTTAGTAAAATAAATCTAATAATTGGAAATTGTTAAAGAAGGGCATAAGAACTCTCAAAACTCCATAAGCCAGGCTTCGTTCTGTCTGAGCAACCTATCCTTGCCCCAAGGCCTAACCACTTAAAGCAATTATGGGAAGAAGGCTAGACACAGAAAGTTATTGTATGGTGTGGTTTAGAATTCTTTTTTTTAACTGGGCTTGGAGATTAGAAATGGTAAGTATTAAAAAATGCTACAGAATAGCCTATCTTTGTTAATATTATTTTTTCCAATAATACCATTGCAATGGTAACTGTAGTAATCAGATTATTGTTAAAATATAAATAGCCTTGGAATAGGAGAAACTGAATAAAATCTAATTACCAAATTTCAGTAAGTAAAATGAAAGATCTTTGAGAGATATGGAAACGTTTTCCTGGATTTAGGCTTGGAACAAATTAAACAGTTGCAGTATATTTTCCAGAACTTGATAGTAAATGTTCTTTTAAAATTGTTTGCAATTTTAAGATATTATGAAAACAAAGATTTTTTTCAACCTCCAATAAAGAGGAATTTTATGATGAATTTTGTATTGAACAAATGTGATTTATTCTGCTTGGGTATGTTCTCCCTAAATTTATACATACTTACTTATAAAATAAGCTAGCCTAATTAAATAGTTTAACTTACATAAACTGAGCAATGTACCTGGTTATAATAATACTTATAAAAAGTATAATAAAATCAAGAATATGCAGATGCTTCAAATACACTTTATTTCAGAAACCAGTTAAGCTTAGTAACAAATATAAATGGATATTTTTACAACCTTAATTACCTGGATTTCAAAGAATTTGGTTTTTTGTTACTTGGCCATTTGTTATCTCAATATGTAGAATAATTTCAATTTGTAGCATCAGTTTAAATTATTGTCAATCAGTATACTTCTGTTAGTAAATAAAGAAAACCTAATTAGCTTCAAAGGGTTTATATTCTAGTTAGAATATATTTGTACAAGGGCATAGTATAAGATGGCAATAATGAAGGAATAAAAATACTGGAAGAATTTTAAAAGCCAGTAGGTAAAAAAATGACCTAACAAGACCTCATAGAAGGGACAAAACTTGTAAGATCTTTAAATAAGAAAGTAGCATTTAAACAGAGCTCTGAATTAGTTTTTTTAAGAAGGCATAACTTAAATTTGTAAACTAACATACTCCTGGTATTCTTTAGCAGTTGGAAAAAATGTAAAAATTTTGAGTTTTTTTCTGGATATAAATCTCTTAAATATTGGAGCTGATTCTATGTCAAACTTGGGGCTCTTCTGACCTTTGAAAGTAGTGCTGAATTGGACTGAGAGATTTTAGGCATATTGAAATCATTTGTGTGTTCTGAGTATCAAGTATATAAATGCATGGCTGTGTTCACCAAACCTAAGTGTAAATTTCTTCCTTCTTCCATTATTTTGTCATATCTCTGTCTCTTCTCCCCTCCATGAATACTGTCAATGAAAGGAAGTATGTAGGTTCAAAGCTTTGCAAATTTACTATCAAATTTACTTCTGTTTACGTGCAGTCTCAATAAATAAAAGCTGTAGGTGGAATGGATGTGGAAGATGATAGAAAGTTTAAAGAAATGGTTTTTGTTCATTATAGTCATTGTTGACTGTAAGCTCTGAATGAATGTAGAGTGTTACAAAAAAAAGTTTATTATAGTAAATCCTGTCTGTCATAGTCAGTGCTGACCAAAATTTAATAAGTCTGTTTATCATATATTTCAAAAAAAAGTTTTTGGTCAAGCTTGGTATTCATACAAAACTAAAGTTTCATTTTCTTTTTTAAAAAATATCTTTATTGGTAAATCTTCACAAACATTCATTCCACATATTGTGTATAATCAGTGGTTCACAATATCATCAATAGTTGTGTATTCATCACCATAATCATTTTTTAGAACATCTGCATCACTCTATAAAAAGAATAAAAAGAAAAACTCATACCATACCTCTTACCTCTCCCTTTCATTGACCACTACTATTTCCATCTAACCAATTTATTTTATCTTTTGCCCCACTATTATTTATTTATTTATTATCAATTTTTTTTTTTACTCATCTGTCCATTAGGATAAAAGGAGCATTAGACACAAGAGTTTCACAATCACACAGTCACATTGTAAAAGTTATATCCTTATACGATCATTTTCAAAAATCAAGGCTACTGGAAAACTGCTCACCAGTCTCAGGTACTTCCCTCCAGCCACTCCAATACACTATAAACTAAAAAGGGACATCATTATAATGCACAAGAGTAATACCCTCCAGGACAATCTTTCAACTCTATTTGAAATCTCTCAGCCATGGAAACTTTATTTTGTCTCATTCTTCTTCCCTTTTTGATCAAGAAAGGCTTTGCAATCACTTGATGCCGGATCCTGGTGAATCCCAGGAGTTCTGTCCCATGTTGCCAGGGAGATTTATACCCCTGGGAGTCATGTCCCACATCTTGGGTGAGGGGAGTGAGTATACCTCCTGAATCAGCTTACAGAGAGGGGCCACATCTGAGCAACAAAAGAGGTTCTCTGGGGGTGACACCTAGGCCGAACTTTTTTTTAGGCCTAATTTTAAGTAGGCTTTGGATATCCTTTGCAGGAATAAGTTTCACAGGGACAAAACCCAAGATTGAGGGCTTGGGCTATTGATTTGCTTGTCCCTATCCTTATGAGAATATCAGAAACTCTCCAAATGGGGAAGTTGAATTTTCCTCCTTTCTCCCCAGTCCCCCAAAGGAACTTTGCAAATACTTTATTCACTGCCCAAATTACTCTGGGATACATCAAGGCATCACACTAACCCAGACAAATCAACAAAGTCTCACAATCTATTCAAGATTCCATGTACTTACGGTGTTCAACTTAAGTGACTATACAGGTTAACTACCCAAAATATAAATTTAGCACCAAAATAAACATCTCTCCCTTTGGTCTCACACAGAAGTTGAAGTTTAAAAATATGGATGATATCATCCTTTACCCTGTATTCTGATTTACCTTAGTCCTATCCAGATCAGCTTCATTCATATCTGTACTTGAAGTCTCACCACTTTTTCAACAGTTCCTGTATGGTGTACTGCTGACTTTCAGAGCTTTAGCGCTCTAACTCTGAGTCTCAGGTGTCACATAAATACCTGAAGCTTCTGGGAACAACCAGGTTATAAACAAACACCTCAATATCTCAGAATTTAGAAATAACAGTTATACCTCCTGAATATATGTGACTGCTTGTAAGAGCTTGCAATCTAGGACCCTTTACAATAGGCCCCAACCTGATAACCTATGTTCTTGACTTCAGTTCATGAAGTTTTTATATTATAGTTAGCCCACATGTTTCGGGCATGGTAATATTTGTCTTTTTGATCCTGATGATTCATTCAACATTTCGTCCTTCATGTTCATACACCTTGTTACATGCCTCACAACTTCATTTTTTCTTGTGGCTGTTCAGTTGTCCAGTGTATGTGTACTCCATAGTTCTCCCTTCCATTCTTCAGTCATTGTACCCTGAGGCCACCTCCATCCATTGTAGATTGGGAACACTGCTGCCATAAATACCAGTGTGCAAATGTCCATTCATGTTCCCATACTCAGTTCCTCCAGGTATAGACTGAGAAATGGGGTTTCAGAATCATATGGCAACCCCACCCCAGCCTCCTGTGGAACCACCACGCTGCCTTCCAAGGGGCTGCAACACTCAGTTTTCCTACAGACAATGAATAGGTACATCTCTTTCTCTGCATTTTCTCTAGCACTTGCTTCTCTCTGTTCATTTTTAAACAGTTTTATTCACACATCATACAATCCAACCTAAGTGTATTGACATGCCTTTGCCTCCATAATCTACATGAAGAGTTTTCCTTTTTCTCCACAAAGAGTCTATATCCCTCCCCCATGCCACCCCCAGCTCCCACCCCCCTGCCTGTTGACAATTTAGCTTTGGCATAATGCCTTTGTTACATTCAGTGGAAGCATATTACAGTGCTACTGTTGATTATAGACCCTAGCTTGCATTGATTATGCTTTTTCCCATATACTGTTAGCCTGCTCTTAAAGTTTTTAAAAAGCTTTTCTTAAGCATCCAAGTGCTCTGTCTAGAAAACAAAGATTTTACATCAGAATAATATCCTTGTTAATGTTTATGTTGGCATTACCATCCTTTATTTCAGAAAACAAGTCTTCTCACTATTAAGGGGAAAACTGTTACAAATAATTTGTTCTTTCACCTTGTATAAGTAAGGTGCTAAATAGTTTCACCTATTGTTTAAGAGGTGTTTGGGAAATATAGTGGTTAGAAGAGATTTTCTATCCTGTTGCTGGTTAAATTTATATAGGTAAAATAGTATTATTCATATATTTAGAGACTGTATAAAATTCCAAAAAATCAGACAATTGTTCTCACTGTCCATGTTATATCCTGATACTAACCTGTATGATGTTAGGCAATTTTATGGTGTCAGTCATGGTTTTATTTATTCTCAAAAAGATACAGGTCATAGAAACAAAATTATCAGTTGCACTGCTTTGCTCTAATACTTTTCTGAAAGCATGTGTGGTCAGCTGCAGGTCAGAGCTCCATCTGTATCAAGGAAAAACTTTAAAAAAGGTAGGAAAAATATTTAAATTATATTTTGTCCATTAATTGACATAACTCTGGTAAATGTGTAAAAATGAAACAGAACAAAACCTCTGATATGGTTTGTTAATATAAAACAACTGTCTAGGGTAGAGTGGTGCAAGAGTAGTTCAGTGGTAGAATTCTCACCTGCCATACAGGAGACTGGGTTTCATCCCCAGTGCATGCACTTCCCACAAAACAAACAAACAAGCAAAACAAAGAAAAAACAAACACAAATATTCAACAAATGGTGCTGCAATAATGGGATATGCACATGGAAAAATAATGAAATATGACCCTGCTATACAGCATACAAAAATAAAAAATAAAAAAACTGTCATTTTATTTCTGAAAGTAACTTCATTTAAAATGCTTATAAAAATGAGAGCTTAGATTGTAAACTTTAACTGCTATCTTTAAATTCTGAAATGCTTTGCTCTTTGTATAACCTAGTAGTTCCCTGGAATTTTAAACATTTGTGTGACACCTGATACTCAGATTTAGTTCTCCAGTTTTGAAAGTCATCATAAGTCCATATAGCAACTGTTAAAAAAGCAACTGTAAAAGATTAAAGATCTCTGATTAAAGATGTGATGAAAATGAGCTGGTTAAAACTAAGGTAAATCAATATACAAGGTAAAAAAAAATTGTATTTTAAAGCCTTAACTTTTGTGTGAAGTAAAAAGACAAATGTTTATTTTGTCTAAAATTTAAATTTTATGTAGCACACTAAGTTAATCTAACTAGTCAGTTTATTTAAATAACCTAATTCAGCTTTATTTGATATAAAACCTAGAATAAGGAATAAAATCATAATGTTCTGTATAAGTTAATGTTACACCATGATGCACTTCAGAGTGTCTTGGGTAGAAAATGAAAGTGTTTGCAAAGTCCCTTGAGGGACTGGGAAAAATAAAACTATTAAACTTCCCTACCTGGGGAATTCCTGACATTTTCTTAAGCAAGAGGGGTTCCCAATTTAATAAGCCAAGGCCTCAATTTTGAGGCTTGCTCTTATGAAAATTATTTCCATAATAGCAAACTGAACCTACTTATGAATAGTGCCTAAGAATCATCTCCAGAAACTCTGCTGTTGCTCAAATGTGGTCTCTCTAAGCCAAACTCTGAAATTCCCCCTTACGTGGGCCATAATTTCCAGGGATACAAACCTGGCCCTGGCATCATGGAATATAACTGGCCTGGCATTGTGAGACATGATTCCTGAGGATAAGCCTGGCCCTGGCATTGTGGATTAACTAACCAAAACGGGGAAAAGAAATGGAGTTTCAATGGCTAAGAGTGTTCAGATAGCGTTGAGAGGTTATTTTGGAGGTTGCCTTTATGCAGGTTTCAGTCAGATATTGCAAAACTGCTACAATAGGGCAAGCCTCAACTAACAGTATTCTTGGAAACTCGGAAATAAATCCTAGACTCTGTAAAATTTTACTTATTAAGTTGGTTTTTCAGAGACTTAAAACCTCCAGATTGTTTCAATGCCAGAGATGCTCTGAAACCTAAAAATACTGGACTCTCCAAGAATAATAACTGGTTTCATCATTTCATTCCTTTGCCCCTTAATAACAATGCTCCTTTTTTGGCCTTGAAGCAGTCAGAAGAGTCAGTGTTCAGATATCCCTCAAGACTGGAGATAATTATCAAATGAGAGGGAGGAATTGTAACTGAGAAATCAAGATTTAAGGGGTGATTTTTTTTCTTTTATGTGAAAAATAACATACATACAAAAAAAAAAGGCAATACATTTCAAAGTACATCATAACAATTAGTTGTAGAACAGATTTCAGAGTTTGGTATGGGTTACAACTCCACAATTTTAGGTTTTTACTTCTAGCTGCTCTAAGATACTGGAGACTAAAAGAAAATCAATATAATGATTCAGCAATCATACTCATTTATTAAATCCTACTTTTTCTGTACAATGCCACCATCACCTTTGATCTTTCTCTCATGCTTTAGGGGTATTTGGGCTATGGCCATTCTAACTTTTTCATGTTGGAAGGGGCTGCCAATAATATGGGATGGGGGATGGAACTAGTTGAAGTTCTGCAGAGGCTGGCCCCTCTGCATTTCAGGACTTATCTGGTCCAGGGACCCATCTGGAGTTTGTAGGTTTCTGGAAAGTTACCCTAGTACATGGAACCTTTATAGAATCTTATATATTGTCCTAGTTGTTCTTTAGGATTGGCTGGAATGGTTTTGGTTGGGGTTTGGCAGGTTATGATAGGTAACAATGTCTAACTGAGGCTTGCCTAAGAGTGACTTCCAGAGTAGCCTCTGGACTCTAGTTGAACTCTCTCAGCCACTGATATCTTATTTGTTACACTCTTTCCCCCATTTTGGTCAGGATGGCATTGTTGATCCCATAGTGCCAGGGCCAGGCTCATTCCTTGGAGTCATATCCCATGCTGCCAGGGAGACTTTCATCCTTGGATGTTACATCCTGCATAGCAGGGAGGGCAATTGTTTCACTTGCAGAGTTGGGCTTAGAGAGAGAGAGAGAGAGGCCACATCTGAGCCACAAAAGAGGTCCTCCAGGGTGAGCCACAGTGGCTCAGCAGGCAGAGTTCTCACCGGCCATGGCAGAGCTGGGTTTGATTCCCAGTGCCTGCCCATGCAAAAAAGAAAAACAAAAGAGGTCCTCCAGAAGTAACTCTTAGATACCTGTAGATAGGCTAAGCTCCTCTACTACATACATAAACTTTAAAAGAGCAAGCTACAAGATTAAGGGCTTGGCCTATTGATTTGGGGATCCCTAATGTTTGACATAATATCAGGGGTTTCTAAGGAATTATTTTGATTGCTGAATCATTATATAGACATTCCTTTTTGCTTTCTGGTATATTGGAGTAGGCAGAGGGAATGACCTGAAATCTCTAAATTGTAATCTAGCTGCTTTGATTGCTGATAATGGTTGTATAACCTTTATCTTCCACCCCTGTGATTGTAAAAACCTCATGACTAACCTTTATTTGTACATACTTATCCAGTTTTTCAACTTTAGAGTCTTGTAATCAGTAAAGATAGCCCCTGATGTTTAGTAATCAAAGGTCTTGGGTCAGCCTAGAACTAATCCACCTCAAATCCAAAGTTTTCTTGAGAAGTGAGACTGTATCTAACAAAAGTGAGCCCATCTGACATGTGCAATACCTTAGACTTTAACCTACAAGTTACCTGTACCTCATTCTGCCATTTTCTTACATAGGTTCTGTGACTAAGCATGTAATCAATCTGTGCATGATCAGTAATTAGATCACCTCTAATCACATCATCTGGGGCCACTGTGCTCATTGTCCCAAACCCTGCCCATCTTTTTCTCTAATAAAACTATCAGAATTACTGCAGTTCAGAGAGACTGCTAGGCCATCTGCTCTCCTACTACTTGTCTAGTAATAAACTCTTTCTCTCTTTGAAAAAAAGTTCTTTGCCCCTTTAAAATAAGGATCACCTTTTCTCCAGTTTTCAATAACACATTCATCATTTTCTTCTTAGTCTTCACTGGAAGTACCTTTAGCATCTGTATTTCTACCAAGAGTCTCTTCAAAGCAATCTAGGCCTTTTTTGTCAAGCACCTTTACCTATTACCCAATTCCAAAGCTGTATCCACATTTTTGGTATTTGCAATGGCAACATCCCACTCTTCTGGTACCAAAATCTGTTTTAGTTTCCTAGGCTGCTTAAAGGAAATACCATGAAATGGGTTGGCTTCAGCAATGGAAATTTATTAGCTTACAGTTTTGAAGCCAGAAATCTGTCCAAATCAAGACATCATCACATTGAGGCTTTCTTCCTGGAGACTGGCTGCAGTTGATCTTTGCTTCCTTTGCTGCATGGCAAGGCACATGGCATTATCTCCTGGTCTCTTCCTTCTCTTCTGGGAAGTTTTAGCTTCTTGCTTCCTATGGCTCTTGCTCTCTATGTATTCATTCCATTTATAAAGGACTTCAAAACGGGATTAAGACCCATCTTGAATGTGGTGGGCCATATATTAACTGAAGTAGCATCATCAAAAGCTCCTACTTGCAATGGGTTCACACCCACAGGAATGGATTGAATTTAAGAACATGTTTTTCTGTGATACATACTGCTTCAAATCACCACAGTATCTAATAAGGCTAGATTAATAAACATGTATGTTTTAGTTTGCTAATGCTGCCAGACTGCAGTACAACAGAAACGGGTTGACTGTTATAAAGGGGATTTATTAAGTTACAAGTTACAATTCTAAGGCTGTGGAAAATGTCCAAATTAAGGCACCAACAAGAGGATGCCTTCTCTCCAGAAAGGCCGATTGCATCTAGGGTTTCTCTGTTACAAGAGAAGGCACATGGTGATGTTTGCTATCCTTCTCTCCTGGCTTCTGGATTCAGATGGCTCTCCCAGCAACTTCTGCACCTCCAGACATCTTTTTCTAGATTTCATCTCTCTGCTCTCTGTTTCTTTTAGCTCTCTCTCTCTCCATGAGCTCTTTTAAGGACTCCAGTAAATGAATTGAGACCCATCTTGAATGGGCAGTGTCACATCTCCATGCAAACAACCTAATCAAAAGGTCCCACCGAACAATAGGTCTGCTCCCACAAGATTGGATTAGAAGAACATGGCTTTTCTGGGATATGTGACAGTTTCAAACCAGTATGATGTCCTACACTCTAGTAATTCCAATTTCGATATATAGCTCACAGAAATGTGTCCAAGTACATTAGGAACCATGTACACACAAAAATGTTGATAGCACTATCGTTTGTAATAACTCCAAACTGGAACAAACAAATGCCCATTGACACTACAATGGATGCATAAATTATCATAAATTCATACTTTAGAAAAACAGTCACTGGACTGCTGTGCCATGCCCTGCTCCTCGCATCCTGCTCCCTTCTCTCAGGGATCCCTGTTTCGAAAAACCTGTTGTCCAACATCTAAAAATCATTGTTTGAAATAATCTTTCTAGTTTTATATATTTTTAAAGTTGGAGGATAAATTTAGGCCCTGTTACACCATCATGGCCAAAAGTAGAATTAACCCATGTATTAAAAGTCTGTTCTTTTTTGCTTTATTACTTCCTGATTTTTCTCTTGCTTGAAAGGGAAAATTTTAAATGATAAAACGTAACTTGTATTTACTTATAGTAACTATTATGGGCTTTTTTGTATAAATCTTTGATATGTCTGGATTTATCATGATATCAGTATGCTTAGGATTAACTTGTTTTTTTCTTAGAAGGCTATCTATTTTCCCCCATAACTCATAATAAATTTCCATATTATATGAGTCTGTTTCTAAAGTGTATTTTGTATCTGTTTTGGTTTGCTAAAGCTGCTGGAATGCAATATACCAGAAATGTATTGGCTTTTATAAACAGGACTTATTAAGTTACAAGATACAATTCTAAGACCGTGAAAATGTCCAAATTACGGCACCAACAAGGGGATACCTTCTCAGGAGAAAGGCTGCCAGAATCCTGGACACTTCTGTCAGATGGGAAGGCATGTGACTGGCATCTGAGGTCTTTGCTTGTGATTCATTGAGTCCAACTTCTGATTCCAGTTGCTTTCTCTCCAAGCATCTGTGGGCCTTTACTTAGCTTCTCCAGGGAAAACTCTGGATTTCATCTCTTAGCTTTCCTGGGCTTTCTCCAGGTTCTGGCTATTTCTGTGAGTCCTTGTTTAGCACCTGGGGTATTTCTGTCTGGCTTCTCTCTGCCATGAGTAAACTCTCTTAAAGAACTCCAGTAAATGGATTAAGATCCACCTTGAATGGATGGGATCACAACTCCTAGGAAACAATCCAGTCAAAAGGTCCCACCTATAATTAGGTGTGTCATAGCTCCATGGAAACAATCTAATCAAAACAGCCCACACTCTAAACCATAAATCTGTCCCACAAGATTGAATTGGGATTAAAAGAACATGGCTTTTTGGGGGCACATAACAGTTTCAAACAGCACAGTGTCTATGATCATTTGGTATCACTTCCAAACTGTTTCAATTTTTGTATCTTTATATGTTTTAATATAGTAAGGCTATTTCTTTCTATTGCTTGTCTTTCTCAGAGCATTCCTTGGAAGAATTAACACTGCTGCATGATTTATATTTCTTTTTATTTAATTAAATATTTTTATTTAAGAGAACAAACAATACACTTAGAATCACCAAAAATGGATATCTTAGTTAGCATATCCATAGGCAAATTTAAATAAAGTATCCAAATAATCATTGTAAAGTCTGTGTGTTTGTATAGTAAGTTTCATAAACCAATTTAAAATTAAGGCAAACAAGGAAAAAATCTACAAATACAGATATCAGAGTTTCTTAAATTCTAAATATTAAACACTAACTTAAATACCAACATACTTTGGATGTTCTCAACGTATCAAGTAGATAGTTATTACAAACATCAACTTTGCTATAGTAATGAACTATGTTACTGAACATTTTCAAGTTTTGGATTTCAGATTTTTTTTTTTGCATGAGCAGGCGCTGGGAATCGAATCCAGATCTCCAGCATGGCAGGCAAGAATTCTGCCACTGAACCACTGTTGCACCGCCCTCAGGAATTTATTTTATCCAATATTACTATAGCTACCTATAGTTATTATTTGTCAGATATATATGCTCTTTTCCTTCTTTCACTTTTTATCCCTTAAGTCCCTTGCTAATACTCTTCAATTCTGTACTCTCCTCCACACCTCCCTTTTTGTCTTTTTTCAGTCACTGTAACTCCCTTTACTCCCTGGAGGGCAGATTTCTTGTTGGCAAATTCTCACAGCCATTGTTTATATATGCAAAGATTTTAATCTCTCCCTCAGTTTTGCAGGACAACTTGGCAGGATAAATAATTCTTGGCTGGAAGTCTTTCTCATTCGAAATCTTAAACATATCATAGCACTGGCCTTCTGGCTTCTGTGATGCCTGTTGAGTAGTCTGAGCTCAGTATTATATGTTTTCCTTTGTATGTAATACATTTCTTTTCTCTTGCTGCTTTCATGACTCTTTGCTTCTCTACAAGATTTGAAATTCTGACAAGCATATGTCTTGAAGTAAGCCTATTTGGATTTATTCTATTTAAGATTTGTTGGGCTTGTTTGGTTTTGGATGTTTACATCTTTTATAAGGGGAATTCTTCCCCATTATATCTTCAATGAATCTTCCTATCCCTTTATTCTTCTCTTCTCCTTTTGGGACACCAATAATTCTTATATTTGTATGCTTTGTGGCATCTATCATCTCCCTAAGATCAAGTTGCATTTTTTTCCATTTTTTCTCGCCATTTGTTCTTTTGAATGTTCAAGTTCAATTGTCCTATCTTCTAATTTGTTTATTCTTTCCTCTGCCTCTTGAGGTCTACTGTTATGAGTCTCTAATGTATTTTTTTGGGGGGGTGCATGGTTCAGGAATCAAAACCGGGTCTCCCACATGAAAGGTGAGCATTCTACCACTCTAATATACTTTTAATTTGGTCTACAATATCTTTAATCTCCTTGATATTTGATATTTTTCTATTTATTCTTTCAAATTCTTCTTTTTGCTCCTCCAGTGTCTTCTTGATATCCTTTATGTCATTATGAACAACCTTAATTAGTTGTTCCAAATTTTGTTCCCCTATGGGTAATTTAATTTGATCATTAGGTGAACCATATCTGCTTGGATCTTCACATGCTTTATGATCTTCTGTTGTGGATGGGGTGTTTTTAATATCTTAATAAAATTATTTTGCAGATTTATTTCCTTCCCTCATCTAAGATTTTGAATCAACATGCATTAGCTTTGAAGATCCCCTTTTGGATTTGGTTTGTCAGTCTTTCCCCTTGAAACAAAGTCCCTAATCTCCAAGGGGGATTGCAGTTCCACTTAGGGCTTTATTTGAGAAGTAGGCAGATAGGCAATTTGTCAGACTGCACTTTCTGCTTCTCCCCAGCAAATGGAACTCTTGAATCTTCTTGTCCCCTTAGGCCCACCTGTCCTCAACCACAGGTGCAATGTCTAGTGGCCAGCCACGGTGCTCAGCTCGGCCTTACCTCTCTGTCCACACACACCGGTGGTGTCCAGGCCTCCATGGGAGAAGGGGAGCAGTATCAGGACCCAAAGAAGTCTCTTTTGCTCATTGGATGTCGTACCAGCCCCACTTTAGGTCTTCCCCGGGGAAGGGCTCCCCAGTCTTTGCCAAAAAAACCTGGGTGCCCACAGCAGTGTGTCACGGGGTAGGGAGTAGGCACTATAACTTGACTAAGTGGAGTCTGTGCACAGGAAAAGCACATTTATTATTTTCCAAGTTTGCAATGGGAACTTGCAGCTATAGAGCCGAAGGGAAAATCTTCCCAAGCCAGCTTGGGGGTAGGCGGAGTGGTGACCGAGTACATTCACCCTGTTCTCTCCAACCCAATTTCTCCGTTTTTTCTCTGAGGGTCTCCCTATGCAGGGTAGAAGACCCTTTATAATCACTTGCACCCTGGAACCACTGTCCCAGTCATTTTTCTATCACATCTCTCATTGTTGTATGGAGACAGGGTGACCTCAGCCTCTCCTATTCTGCTATCTTGCCAGAAATCCGAATGATTTATTTTTCCATATAAAATATACAACCAACTTTGTCATCTTTACATTTTTGTGTTATTTTATTAGAATTATTTCAATTTTGTTATTAATTTTCCTGTTTGAGAACATTGCATATCTTTTTTATTTTGCAAGCCTTGTTTATTGCTTTGTAGTCTTGTTTGTGTTTTTGGTGCATGGTCTGGGAATTGAACCTGGGTCTCCTGCAAGGTAGGCGAGCATTCTGCTTTGTAGATTTTTAAAAAACAATTTTGTCCTATATCCTGTATGTTTCTTTTTATGTTTATGCCTAGATATTTTAACTTTTTTGATGTTATTATAAATGAAATGGCTTTTTTTTTAGTAAATGTTCTACTGGTTGTTTATTTATAGGAAAATGAATATTTTTGTTATGCTATTTTCAAAAAACTTACATTGAATACCAATTTTATGCCAGGTTTTTGGGCCAAAAAATGAAAAAGGTATGGGCCCTGTCCCCAAGGAGAGAGCACAAACTCTCCCTAAGTGCTCCAACTAGCATGAAGCTTGCCCTCCAATGACTCACAGCTCTATCATTTCTAATGTTGTTGTGTTTTTGTATTTGTGACAAAATTTTAAGCTTCCTGAGGATGACAGGCTGTATTACTTTTTAGCATCTTTGATAGAACCTCCATCACTTTGATAGAACCTCCATCACTTTGATAGAACCACATCAGTTTGTGCACAGCAGGAACTTGAATATATCTGTTTATGAATCATTCTCTATGATGATACATCAAGCAAATCAAGTTAGACTGTTTCTGTCCAGAGACCAGGTAAATATCTATGATATCAGGCAGCAGAAAAGGATTTCAGAAACCGATATTTTGAAATTGGTGATATCACGTGTTATGTAAAAGAGGTGAGTTAAGACTGGGCTGGATATAAAGTTTCATCATTAAATATCATGGATTCTATACGGGTGATTATTCCCTGAAGAAAAGTGGGTTACTCTGCAGCTACCTGGAAACCCTCGAATACAATCCCGATTATATATTCAACATTTTCAAGATACTGGACACACGATCTACTTAAAAAATTTTTTAATTGAAATATCTTCACACACCTACAGTCCATACATGATGTACAATCAGTGGTTCACAATATCATCACTTAGTTGTGTATTCATCACCATGATCATTTTTATAACATTTGCATCACTCTAGAAAAGAAGTAAAAAGAAAAAAGAAAAAACTCATACATCCCACACACCTTAACCCTTTCCACTTATTGGCCACTAGTATTTCAATCTACCCATTTAATTTTACCCCTTATCCCCACTACTATTTATTTATTTATCCATATTTTTTACTCATCTGTCCACATCCTGGATAAAAGGAGCATTCGACACAAAGTTTTCACAATCACACAGTTACATTGTAAAAGTTATATCATTATACAATTGTCTTCAAGAATCAAGGCTACTGGAACACAGCTCAACAGTTGCAGGTATTTCTCTCCAGCCACTCCAATATACCATCAACTAAAAAGCAATATCTATGTAATGCATAAGAATAGTCTCCAGAATAACCTCGCAACTCTGAAAGCCACTGAAACGTTATTTTGTCTCATTTCTCTCTTCCCCCTTTTGGTCAAGAAGGCTTTCTCAATCCCATGATGATGGGTCCTGGCAAATCCTGGGGGTTCTGTTCCATGTTGCCAGGGAGATCTAGACCCCTGGGAGTCATGTCCCATGTAAGGGAGAGGCAGTGAGTTCACCTGACTAGTTGGCTTAGAGACAGGCCACATCTGAGCAACAAAAGAGGTTATCTGGGGGTGACTCTTAGGCATAATTTAATTAGGTTTAGCTTATCTTCTGCAGGAATAAGTTTTATAGGGAAAACCCCAAGATCTAAGGCTCAGCCTATTGATTTGGTTGACCCATTGCTTGAGAGAATATCAGGAATTCTGCAAATGGGAAATTTGAATATTTCCTCCATTCTCTCTAGTCTCCCAAGGGGACTTTGTGAATACTTCTTTATTCACTGTCCAAATCACTCTGGGATTTATCGGGGCATCACACTAACCTGGACAAACCAACAAGCTCTCATGCCCTATTCAAGACCCCATGTGCTTATGGTGTTCAAATAAACTGACCATGTAAGTTAAATTAGGTAATGTGCTACAAAAAATATAAATTTTGCACCAAAGAAACATCTTTCCCTTTGGTCTCAGACAGAAGTTGAAGTTTTAAAATATGGGTGATATCATCCTTTACCCTGTGTTCTGATCTACCCCTGACTTATGCAGATCAGCTTCATTTATATCTCTAGTGAAATCTGATTCTTTTCTTGACTTTTTAAATAGTTCCTATGTGGGATACTGCTGACTTTCATAGCTTCAGAGCTCTAACTCTGAGTCTCAGGTGTCACATAAATACCTGAAGTTTCTGGGAATGACCAAGTTATACACAAACAGCTCAGCATCTCAGAATTTAGGAATAACTGTTACAACTCCCGAATATATGTGACTACTGTAAGAGCTTACAAAATAGGATTCTTTACAATAGGCCCCAACTTGATAAGCCATGTTTTTTACTTCAGTACATGAT
Source organism: Myrmecophaga tridactyla (assembly GCA_004026745.1). Taxonomy (NCBI): domain Eukaryota; kingdom Metazoa; phylum Chordata; class Mammalia; order Pilosa; family Myrmecophagidae; genus Myrmecophaga; species Myrmecophaga tridactyla. The sequence continues at coordinate 13,821 of PVIY010004055.1, read as the reverse complement.
CTTCTTTTTAATCCAGCCTCTGTTCCATTCTTCTCTTTCAAAGTTGTAAAACATACAACTCTCCCAGCCCCATCCATTGGGTAGTTAGATTATCTTTTAAAATTGATCTAAAGTGAAGAGCAAGACAATAAAAAATTATTCAAGTAACAATAATTCCTTGATTCTATTTTTTGTAGTATATTAATATGTAATGGAAAAATATCTTGTGATTTGGAGTGCTGCTGGGATTTCTTTTTTTAAGTTGACCAACATTTTCTGACAAGTTGGAGTAGTATAAATACAAAATATGGACCTTGATACCATCCAACATACAAATGGCTGTGATTGGCATGGTGGCATCTCTTCCTTCCAAACCTAAGCAGCACATGTCTTAAATTACTGTCCTGGAATGGGTGGTGCATGCAAAAAGGTCACTCTGAATTGATCTTGTTTGTGTAAAATTTATTAGGTTCTCTTGGGATGAACAGTCTTAATTTGTAACTAAAACGTTCAGAGTTTCCCAGCAGAACTATAAACCAAGCTTATAAATTTATAGCAGAAAATGTTATATGACATCTCCAGGACAAAAATGGAGGGACTTTAAACATGCAGTGACTCAGAACCAAGTCATGTTGTGTACTTTAGAACCACCTGCACTCTCCTTCAATTTATTGTCGTGTGTTTTCCACTTTTCCTTAATGAGTTCAAACAAAGAGTGGTCAGCTGGTTTCCAACCACTTGCTTTTAAGACAGAATTTATTTGTCTTTTTAAAAATTTGTATTTTAAAAAACAGCATGGAATTCCAAACACATGGTACAAAGAGAAAAGAAAGAGAATGACAAGTTCATATCCAATTTCTGTAGACAAACAAGAGTGGGTGCCTTAGGGAATGAGGCACAACATTCCAATTTGACTTCATTTGAAGCAAAAACACTTGGCAAATCTAATTTCAGGATCTCTAAATATGCATCTTTTTTAAGGGTAAAGTTTTTAATTTTTTTCAAATGATAATTGTAATCAGAACCATGTGAGGATTTTATTAATTAAGCTTTCTGGACTAATACTGTTTATTATTATTATTATTATTATTATTATTGTAATATTAGCTTGGGGAAAGGCTCAATTTATTTCAGGGCTGATATCAACAGGATATTATTTCTGTCTTGTGGCTCTACTCCATTTTTCTCTGTGTGAATTAAATTTTTAGAATTATTTAAGTGTATAGTTTTGATGCTATAAATTCTAAAAGTCACTTTAATAGTATTCAAAATTAGGGCAGCTGCCGTGGCTCAGTAGGCAGAGCTCCAACCTGCCGTGCTGGAGGTCTGGAGTTCGATCCCTGGTGCCTCCTGCCCATATGCAAATTAAAAAAAAAAAAAACTTAAAAAAAAATAGTATTCAAAATTAATCTGGTGTCATGTGTTACTCATTAGTACTCACTAAATTTCTATTGAATCAATACATTGATAGAGCATTATAACATTAAAAATATTATAAATTAATCAACATGTCTTCCAGTTATAGGTAATCATACTTTTCTCTAATTTTCATGTAATTACTGTGCAATTTTTTGAAAGCCAATTTTTTTTAACTCTCACCAATTAGAATGTTGCCTTTTAATTAAATGCAGTGACTTTTTGTAAATTAATAAAATATAAAAACCTGAAGGGACATTAGAAAACATCTAGATTATTTCTCTTAACATAAGGAAAAGGAACCTGAAACCCAGTGCTATTAAATGATTTGCCCAAGGTCAAGAAACAAGTGGCAGAATTAGTACCATTCACTCATTCATTCTTCCATTCATTCAGTCACCAACCATCAAGGAATAAATGAACAGATGAATGAAGGACAAATAAATGAATGAATGATGTTTAAGTAATTACATGTAAGCACTCTGCTAAGTATGTTAATGATAGGAAGAAAAGACAAGTTCCTGCTCTCAAATGACACACCATGTGATGGAGGCCAGTGGGAGGTTAGACAATTCAATATGTTAAACTGAGATGCAATGGAAGCACTTAACATATGTAAGTGATACAGTGCAGGTGAGCTCAAGTGCTATAAGAGAATGCTATTGCCCATGTGATAATTGCTATAAGTATAAGAAAGCTCAGAAGCTATGGAAGTACAGAACAGGGTCACCTGTGAGTGGAGTAAGAAATAGAAAAAGAGGGCAGGAAGATTTTGTGACAGATGCTGTATGACCTGAGTTTTGAAAGGTAAATGGTAGTTAACTAGAGGAACTGAGTAATACATTGGGGGGCAATGAAATCAACTGGAGCTGAGCTCAATTGGGATTCTGCTTTTTACTACTTGCATACTATTACATAACGCAATTATCAATGACTTCAAGATGATGGTGGTGGATGTCAACCTATTGACATGGCATGGAATCAAGAAGAGTATGATAAGTCCCAGGAACTACCAAGAGTTCAATATATAGTGATTCATGGGAGGCTTGGAGTGAAATAAATGAATTATATTTTTATAAAGGGACATATAATTCATTTATTTATATGCAATTGAGTAAATTTTTTTCTTTATAGAATTTTTTTTAAGAATTTTTTTTTAAGATGGAAGACTTGAAGATGTTTATAAGATGAAGGAAAAGTAAAAGTCATAAAGAAATGCTTAAACATCAGGGGAGAGGAGATGGGATCCAGAGGAGGAAATCACTTTGCAAGATGAGAGACCACTGCAGCTGAAATGGGAGCAAGAAGGAAGAGCTGGGTAGATTGAAATAAATTTGTGGGGAGGGACAGGGAGATGAGAAAGTCTCCACTTTTTGTGTAAAGTAGGATACATCATCCCATCTGTTTTTCAGTTTTGTTTCTTTTTCATTACTATTAATATTTTCAAACCAAGCTAAAACTTCAATCTTGAGGTCATTTCCAGAATTTATGGTGGCTTTAATGGCACATTTGCTGGGTAGAAATTCTGACCACTTTGAGAACAGTCAGTTTTATGAAGCCTTTCCTTAGGAAAATTCTCTCAAAATTCAAATGACTTGAAAATAGTTTGTTTTTGAGATACTTAAATCCAGAATATTTTTAAACAGTTAATATATTTGTCCAGACTTCACTGTTAGAAGATTTAAGAGGCTCTTAATTTGAAAACATTGAGGTATAGTGACTATTTACTTAGTTGGATTTAGACTGATTTAGAGGAGACAGAATGAAAGGATCAACTAAAGAACATATCTCCTCAGACTTCACTTATTGTTCCCATTACTCACTGAGCATCACAAGTTTTTAGTGACCTCTGCCTCCAACCCTATCCTATCTCCATGGTCTTAAATACCAGTTAGCTATTGTCACCATAATATATAACTTGAAATCTTAGCACTTACAACCACATATTTAGATTTTTCATGCTCATGATTTGTGAGTCAGTTGTGGCTTGGCTGGTCTTTACTAGGCTCGTCTGGGCTGAGCTCTAAGCTTCGGGTCTCCTCTATGTGACTTATTCTGGGGCTCAGTATGACTTAGCTACAGATACCCAGGGTATGTTCTTCTAATGGTGATGACAAGTGAAAGGAGGTGTTCTAGTTTGCTAGCTGCTGGAATGCAACACACTAGAGATGGATTGGCTTTCAGTAAAAGGGGATTTATTTAGCTAATGTATAGTTCTTCAGAGGAAAGGCAGCTAACTTTCAACTGAGGTTCTTTCTTACATGGGAAGGCACAAGGCAATCTCTGCTGGCCTCCTCTCCTCTGGGTTCCAACAACTTTCCCTGGGGTGATTCCCTTATGCATCCCCAAAGGCCTGGGATGAGGTATGCTAAGCTGCTTGGGCTGTGCTACGTTGTGCTCTCTAATTTAAGCACCAGCCAATTAAATCAAACATCATTCATTGCAGCAGGCACGCCTCCTACCCAACTGCAGATGTAATCATCAGCAGATGAGGTTCACATGCCATTGGCTCATGTCCACAGCAATAGAACTAGGCACCTTCACCTCGCCAAGTTGACACCTGAATCTAACTACCACAGGAGGCAAGTACAGCCATGCAAACACATTTTAAATCTCTGCTTGCATCACATCCACTAACATTCCTTTGGCCCAGGCAAGTCACATGATTATACTGAAAGTCAAGGGGTGAGGAAGTACAGTTTATTCAGAAAAAAAGGTCATGGTGGGGGTGCATGGGTCGATCAGTGGTAGAATTCACTTAGGTTCGATTCCGGCCCATGTACTAAAAAGAAAACAACAACAACAACAAATGGTCTTGCGATAATGGGATATTCACACGGAAAAAGAATGAAGTGTGACTCCCACTGCACAGCATACAAAAAAAAATTAAGGTCATGGTAAGATTGTGCATATATAATACAACTACATGGGAGTGATGAATTGGGACTCATAATTCAACTTGGCTTGTCAGTTACCTAGAACTTGTCTACTACCTATTCAATTTGAGCATAACTGTCAGCAATTATAGCTTCTCCTGCTCCTCATCTCTTGGTACCAAGTGGAGAAACATGTGGGGGTAGGACTTGGATTCAAAGTTTGGCTCTGTCATCTGGATACATCATTTGCCTTCTGGGCTGCTAACTTTCCTCTTCTGCTAAATGGGATACGAGAATAATGCCTACAGATCTCATACGATACATATAAAAATCAGAATCTAAAAATCCAACATATTCTATGCATACCGTATAGACCTTGGTCAAAGGAATGATATGTATGGAGATGAAGAAGAGAATATTTTAGTAATAGATTAAAATGTAAGGCTTATTTGTGACCCTATAAATATGGTCAAACCAGGCCATACATGTAATCTTGATTTGGTAAGAAAATCTGAAAACTGAACCAGGATTGATTTTTTTGTGACTAAGGAATAGGGAAAACCAGCACACTGTGTTGTCACCATAACAGTGCTTAGCAAATTCACCCCGAGGCAAAAAAAAAAAAAAAAAAAGCTTCAGGGGTGATGTCGATGATGTGACATGAGCATGGGGCTTGTGCAGTGAGTTTCTTCCTGTCCCGATACATCCCATGGCTGACCTCAACATTTAAGGAAGAAACCTTCAAAAATGTATGTCAAATTGTGAACTTAGCCCAGTGTTTTACATCTGAAGAGAAACAAATTTTTATGAAAAGGCATCCAAAAAGGGTTGTTTAAGCATCATTCTGGTCTGACAGCTAAGTGTTGGGAAAGACATTCCAAACACCCCCCCAAACCAAAAGAACTAATTTGGTAACCTGAAATTGGGTTGGACCTGTGAAATATATGCATTGATATGGTCTGCATTTTGATTAGCTATTTCAGATTTGCTATGTCTATTATCTTACTCCCTTGACACTTTCATTTCCTTTGCTACCATTACAAGATAGGGAAGGATGGCTTATGGTTGGCAGACTCAGTTCCTTCTATTTTAACACAGTTAAGCCCTAGCTAATTGGGGATAGAAAGGAAAGCTGATGTCATGTAAATTGCTGTTTTTAGGAGCGCTATTTAATACTCATCAAGTTTTTTTCTTTTTCTTTTCTTTTCTTTTTTTTGCCTTTTTCTAATTACACAAGTTCTCTCCATGGTTTCTCTCTAACCAGTGCTCATTTCTATAGGTGTGGGTTGGGTGTAGGGGCCAATGTTTGTTGTAACACTATAGAAAATGTCCAGGAATAGAGGCCACACTTAATGCATAAATTAAAATAAATCAATTTCTGTGGATAGCATCCCAAGTCTTTTAGAGACTAAAGAATTTGTACATTGGGAGGAAGCAGGGTAAGTGTAAGCAATCTGTCCGTATTGGATTTATAATTTAACGGGAAGAGGGTGGATGTAGTTAGAGAGATTTTCAGATTTAATGTCAAGGTCATCATCGTCAAAAGAAAACTAATCTGACATTAATTACTGAAGTTAAAAACTGGAAAGGGGAAGATTTAAAAGCAAAAAATATTAAAGATAGCTTAGAGGATTAGTGACAAAATTTGTCTTATCTGTAAATGTCAAACACATGAATAGAGGGACTTAATAAATTATTATTTTTTTTGGTTTTGATATTTGAGGCTGTAAATATTTGGCTTTTTAGAGCATCCAAAATAAAAAGAAACAAATGGGTGACCAAATGGAAATTTTAGTTCTAAGCACTGTCTTATATAATATAGCTTATATAGAGAGTTATGGCTGCTCATTCTAATTCCTTTGGGGCATGCTTGATAATTCAACAGAAAGTCAGACTGGCTTTAGGAAGGATTTATTACGGCTTGTAAACACAATTTTGAAAAAGAATAATGATGAATCAACTATAATCTACTTTAGCAATTTAAGAAAAATTCTGCTGATTTAGATGTAAGGGATTTGAAATTTCAGATTTGGTCTAAGGCAAAGAATGTTCCACCAGTAGTTTTAGAGTGAAGACATTTTTGTCCACCACTCTAGTAATTTCTTTTTCTGTAACCAGGGCCATGGGTTAATATCTCAGTTTCTTCCAGGAGCACAGGAAAACCTACACCCACCTTGATTTGTCATTTTGTTGATCAGAACTAAAATCTGTGTTGCAGAATCATATGCTGTGAGCATATTCTCAAAGCTCTTCAGAAAAAAAAAGAGTGGAAAGTGCAATTTATTCCAGAGGAGATCTGGGTGCATTTACGCTTGTATCAATTTCTCCAGACCAGTTATTCCTTTCTGTGACTTAATATGATTATGCATATCGGTTTAGAAATCGATCCTTCAAGTTTTGCTTTTCACTAAGCCAATATAATTCAAGATTAAACAGCTGATAAAAGAGAAAATATCTTAAAAGATCAATTAGTATTATCACTCCTTGATTACTTAGAAGTATAAGTCTATTTTGGGGTGGGGGTGCCTATTGAATATTTTTGTCAGATACAAGAAATCATAGATCTGAAAAGGGATTTAGAAACCATCTATTATCTAGGGCACTATTTCCAAAACTATGTTCAATAGAACAGCCATCTTTGTTCTTTGGTCAAATAAATGGCTCCCCATTGGAAATCCCTAATGGACATTTTCATATTGAAATCTCTGAGATGTTCTGTACTGGTGAAGTCTCTTTCACTTTAACATGTGTTTCCAAAACTTACTTAACCAAAGAACACTTTTTCTTTCCTTATAATACTTGCTGCATTCTTAGGAGTGGTATCCTGTGTTACTCAGTTAAGAAAGTCTTGTACTAGATTTACTAGATTGTAAACTTTTTGAAGGCTGTGTGGAAGATTGAATTATGTTCCAATTTAGACATTTCTTTTCATTTTAAGTCTGTATTCCTGTGGGTGTGAAACAATTGTAGATTGGATCTCTAGAAGATGTTATTTTAAATAAGAGATGGCCCAACTAAATAAGGGTGGACCTTAATCTGGTTTACTGGAGTCCTGTATAAGCAGAAGAAGTCCAGAGAGACTTCTTAGAGAAAGCTGCTATGAGCAGGAGCCAAAAGCCAGAAGTCAATGGAACCCTGAAGCTGCAAGGCAGGGATATGAGCCAAAGAACTCCAAGAATCACCAGTAGCTAGCACCTGAATGTTACAGACTTGGGAGAGAAAGCATTACCTTGCTGATGCCTTGATTTTGGACTTCTTGCTTCAAAACTGAGCTAATGGATTTCTATTGTTTGAGCCAACCCATTGTATGGTATTTGTCATAGCAGTCCTAGCAAACTAAAATAGGCAGGGAGTGTCTCTTTGTTGGATCATGTATTCCTGGTGCCTCCTGAAGAGCTGGCAAGTAGTGGGCACTAAATGAATGCTTATTGAAAAGATTAGTTCAATCCTCTCAAGTAGAGCCTGAAGATCCTAATAGGTAATTGGTCCAAGATCACATAGATGGCTCAAGAATCCAGGCAGAGGGACGATAATGGAGCAGAGAGGCAAAGAATCTAACTCTGGCATCAGGATTGAGACTGTGTTAGAGACAAAACACTAAAGAGGAGTGAGACCAGGCAAAAGATGGCAGAATCTGGCTGATGGGATCTCAGGAAGAAGAGAGTTGGGTGGTATTGAGCAGAGAGAAAACAATCAGCAGCCTAGCTATTTTCCCACGGATAATTAGCTATTTATTTAAGTGTACTAGAATTCAACAGAGTAGTTAGATTCACTTTCTAAAATTCCAAAATATTGAGCTCGTCATTGAATTGTGCCGACCATAACTCATTTTCTTGGAATTTCTCAAATATTCTTGAATAACTCCTCCAGTCAACAGTACACTTACAGAAGAAAGATACGGCTTTCGAATATATAAAACTTTATATATTAAACCATAAAAAACCCCAAAGATTTATAAACTCCCGTTTTTGGGTCATTTATTTTCTATAATAAGAAGCAGTGAAAAGAGCACTGGTTTATTAGGAGTTAGGAGACCCGCATTCACGTTCTGCTGCCACTAATTGGGGTATTGGACAGGGCACAGAGCCTCTCCATGCTTCAGTTTCCTCATCTGTAAAATAAGACATTTGCATTAGATGACCTCTCGGGTTCTGTCCAACTTTAAAATGTTATGATTCCAGGAAATTTTTATGCAAGAAAATTACAACACTGTAAAACAAAAATTTGGATTTACTCTGTTGCCTGGGGATTTGGCTTAACTCATATATTGCTCATCTTCTGAGAATGTGAAGCTGTCAGATAAACATGAGGATGCTTTTAAAAACAGGAAACTAATCAAAGAAGGAAAGTACTCATCAGATATTTTAAAATCAGAGAAACACAAGTACATACAACAAAGCATTGCCTAGACTGGTAGAAAGACCCTGTCCCATAACACACCAAGGACAGAGTTTGAAGGATATAACCATGAAAAACGCATGTAAAAATAAAATAAAACTTAAATTGTTCAGAAGTTGGCTGTTTAGCAGCTTTTCTCATGGTACCCTTCCCAGTCTCTCTAAAAGTTTCCTAACTACCAAATAAATATAGTTACTGAGACTTTAAACCATCTGGTTTGAAGCTCTTGGGTGACTTCTTGTTCTAGTATTGGGCAGACAAACCTCTTTATTTTATTTATTTATTTTTTAAATTTTTGTAGACAAACCAAAACAACATACAAACACGAACATTCTTAATATACAAACATTCCATATATGGTGTACAATCAATGGCTCACAATATCATCACATAGTAGTATATTCATCACCATGATCATTTTTTAGAACATTTGCATCACTCCAGAAAAAGAAACAAAAAGAAAAAAGAAAAAGCTCATACATACCATACACCTTACCCTTCCCTTTCATCGGCCACTAGTATTTCCATCTACCCAATATATTTTAACCTTTGTTCCCCCTATTTTTTTCTATACCCCTTACTACTCCCTTTCATTGCTCACTAGTATTTCAATCTACTCAATTCATTTTAACATTTGTTCCCCCTATTATTGATTTATTTTTAATTCATATTTTTCACTCACCTGTCCATACAGTAGATAAAAGGAGTATTGGACACAAGGTTTTCACAATCAACCAGTCACATTGCAGAAGTTTTATCATTATACAATCATTTTCAAGGAACATGGCTACTGGAACACAGCTCTACAGTTTCAGTAACTTACCTCTAGCCTCTCTAATACACCTTAAACTAAGAAGAGGACACCTATATAATGCGTAAGAATAACTTCCAGGATAACCTCTCAACTCTATTTGCAATCTCTCAGCCACTGACACTTTATCTCATTTCTCTCTTCCCCCTTTCAGTTGAGAAGGTTTTCTCAATCCCTTGGTGCTGAGTCCCAGCTCATTCTAGGATTTCTGTCCTACGTTGCCAAGAAGGTCCACACCCCTGGGAGTCATGTCTAACGTAGAGAGGAGACAAAGCTCTTTACATCCACTTTTCATGTCCCTCCACGAGCTTACCGCTGCGCCCCTTCTTCCTCTCTCACGTCACTCCTCTTCACAGCACACTCCAGCTCTACTGCACTTCTTCCTCATCCTTCCTCCCCTTCCTTCCTGCCTGGTCTTGGCACCCTTGTACTTGTGGTAATGTTTTCTCTGGTCCTTCAGCAGAAGAACAGCCATGTGGGAAGCAAGGGGATCTAGACTCTCGCTAAGCGGGTCTCGGTAGACCACAGGCATTAGGCAACTGTATTCTTCCTCACCACTCTTCTCCATGTGGGACCCGTTTAACCTCATTCTGGGGCCTCCTTCTTATGCAACCCAGAAGTAAATATCAGGCAGATCCTCTTCAGTCTCAAGTAGAATCTCATTTCAGTGGCTAAAATGCGTGTGCTCAAATGGCAAGCAGTAAGAGAGTTTCTTTCCAGGAAAGGGCAGCACCAGCCTGACCTGCTTGGGTTAAGTGTATAGGAGTATAACAACGGAGGCCACACTAACGCATACAGTGCCTTTGTTTGATGCAGACATAGAGACCTGTGCGGGAGGAGGCAGCCCCACCCAAGGCTCTCACCCTCTCTGGAGTTCTTTGAACAAACTGCACAACCATGTCCAGATGCCCTGTTAATAATGACAACTCCAAGCTCTGTTCATCTTGAAGCTCCTCCTTTCCTGCAACCTGGGGCTGCTACAGGCCTGGAAGCCTGAAGTGGAGGGAGTTGGTGTGGTAGGCTGTGTCTTCTGTCTTTTCTTCACTTCCCCTCTCATTAGCAGCTGCTTCTGGCCCCTCTAGCTTCAGTCCTGGGGAAGAGAGGGTTGAGGGAAGAGGCACAGGTTTCCATGTCTGGTCCCTTGCCATGAGTTGTTGTGGCTTTCTAGGAGGCAGGGGTATTTCGACTGACCTTTCCACTCCGGGGTCACTTCTCCGGGTTTCTAAGAAGTCCCCCAACTAGACACTTGATCATGAGGCAATGCTTCCTCTCTGACAGGCCCCTCATGATGGTCCCTCAGCTCCTGGGCTTCTGGTGGCCACTTTCAGGTCACCCTGCTCCTCCACGAAGTCCTTTTGCATGGGAACCTTTTAAGGATATTCCTGTGCCAACTCCTTATTGTAGGATCCAAGCCTGGTCCATAGAAAAACATGCCCTTTTTCCCTTGCCGGCAGAAAGGGATTCTCTCCCTGGTTTTCTGTCTGCTAAAGAAAATACCATCTAATGGGTTGACTTAAACCATGGGAATTTATTATAGTCTCATGGTTTTGAGGCTAGAAGTCCAAAATCAAGTTGTCCTTAAGGTGGTGCTTTCTCCCAGAAAACTGTAGCGTCCTCAGGCTGGCTGCTGGCAAGCCCTCATCCTTGACTTTTCTGTCACAAGGCAATATACATGACCAGGTCTTTTCCTTTCTCTTCTAGGTTCTTTTGACTTCTAGCTTCTGGCTGTTCCCTTTGGCCTTCTCCTTGTCTGACTTTCCCTATAAGGCCTTCAGTAATCTAAGACCCCTCCTGATCGAGGTGGGCCACACCTTAAGTGAAGGAACTTCATCAAGATGACCTGTTTACAATGGGTTCACACCCACAGAAATGGATTAAGTTTAAAAACTTGTTTTTCTGGGGTCCATACAGCTTCAAACCACCACATTCCCCTCTTCACTGTCCCTCCAGCTGCAGGGACACCCAGACACAGCCTTGTCCTTTTAGACATTTCAGGAGTTAAATACCAATCACTGTGTTTCTTAAATTATAGAGGATACAGGTTGGGTTCTCTGAGTGGTCCCCCTGGAACCATTCTTACTTGGCTTAGGTGGAGGGGAAGCCCCCTTATATGGAGAATGGTTGGAGGGCCTGAGTCATTGCCAGTGAATTTGAAGGTATTATATTTAAGTCAGACCATATGGCCTGCTGGTCAAATCTGGCTCACCACCTGTTTTTGTAAATAAAGTTTTATTGGAACACGGTCACTCCCATAGTCTACGTATTGTTTACGGATGCTTTTGTGTTACAGCAACGGAAATGAATAGTTGAAATAGATACCTTTTAAACTGCAAAACCTAAAATACTGTCTGTTCCTTTAAGGAAAATTGTGCCGAACCTAACCGCCTGCAGGTCCTTGCTCTCTGTTGCCCTGCCACTCTGTACTTTATTGTTAGGCTGTAATTCTTTCTGGTTTATTAGTTCCATGAGGGCAGGGACCATTTTTTGTCCCATTGCCTTACTCAGTGCTTGACTTCAGTGTGTCATATTTGTTGAATTAATAAATGAAGGCAGCTTGCCTTTCTCTAAAAAAATTGATGTTGAATCCATCCATTCTAATTCTCAGTTCTCTGCCTTAATTTATATACCCAACCTTCAGGTTTTCTGACTGTAAATTCCAACCTCTCTCTCCAGGTTGATTTTTTGAGGCCCAGAATATAGGACCCAAATAACTTTGGAAGTCTTCTGACAACAGTACAGTCTCATTTTCATTTCAATGCAAATGAGTTTATTATTACTACTTCTGCTCCTGACTTCTTTGTGACTAGAAGGCTCCTCAAATATCTCAGCAGCACTTAAAAACTCAGAAGTAATTAGTTGCATTCAAATACACACATAATATTGTAATAGCTTAGTCTATCTAGACGATGCCAATATTTACATAGAGAAGAGATGCCTTTGCAGATTCATTTTTCTAAAACTCATTAAATAATCATTTTAACTTTTGGTGCTGGGATGATGCAAAAGGTAGGAAAATGTATTTTTGTCAGACTCTATGATGCAAATAGATATATACAAATTTAAAATTCACTCGTTGTATAGTTCTTTAGGAGAAAAAGTTGTTCTCTGGAGGTTCAATTCTGATAAAATAGTGTGCAGATTGTTTTGTTAAGTAGGTCACTGTTAATCTGCTGGCTAATAGTTCAGCTCTGTGACCTGTATTTCCATGGGCCCCAAATTAGTTTGAATGTTACTTAAGCCCCCGCTGTCTGAATCTTCTGTGCATGTCTTATAATAAAATACTCAATACCCATAGGCAAAAACAGAATAAAACAAGACACAGAGAGAAACAATTTAAGAAAGGAAAGAAGACAGAACTTCCACTCACTATATTGCTTTTTTGGGGGGGGAGGGGTGGGTAGTTTTCTGAACTTTCAGTAATTCTTCAATGGTTTTCAAATGCATGGGAAAAGGATCCCCAGGAGATTTTAAAAAGATCAAAAGCCCGATTTCCATTAATCTGTTCAGCTTCTGTTCTGTTGATTCCACTCAGATTATTGGATTAGTTTTCTTCCCTTTAAATCTCCTCTTGAATATTATAACCCAGTATTTTCTTTTAGCTAATGCTATTGGTTATTGCAGTGAAGCATAGACATGAATCTGTTGGAAGGAAACAGTCGTGGCAGCCCAGCAATACCTCCTGTTACCTTTTATTCAGGTTACCTTCTTGCTGGGTTCTGCCCTGTACTCAGACCAAAAATATACTGAAATTGTCAGGCTTTAAAGGATTTAGGTAATAGTACATGGCAGTTTGTTATGTGGGACTAAAATATGCACTGACTCTGAGTCAAAGATGATTACTGTCATTTAATGGAGGTGCACTCCCAGCTGAATAATTCTCTTTCTTCCTTTGCAGCTCCAGTTTGTTTTGAGTGCTACTTTCTTAGACCATGACGCTTTTTGGAAGCCATAGATGAAGTCCATGTAGCAATCTTAGTTGCACATTCCTAATGGAAGTGGAAGTCAGGGTAGAACCGGGGATGCAGTCAGGAGAAATGGGGAGGAAAGACTGAGCCATTGGACACCAGACGAGAACGTTTGCCTAGGATCCGGTCCATCTTATTTTCGACAGAGTGTGTACCAAGGCCTTTCCGCCAACATTTAAAATCAACAGGCAGAGATATTTTAAAAGCCTCACCCACTCAAAGGACGCTGGAGGCCCTGCGCTCGCTCGGCAGTGCAAAGAATGTCAGCACTCCAGCTGGAAGGAGAGAGGCCCTTTGATGAGTGCTGAGGAGACGTCTCCCTGATGGCATTGGGGAACTGAGGATTGCAAAACAGCCGCCAGCAGCCTGCGCTCCT
>PVIY010004054.1:0-97066 GCA_004026745.1 Myrmecophaga tridactyla | reverse complement strand
CTCACAATTCTTGCTGAACCAAATCTCATGAGAGTCTGCTGAAACCCATTGTAACCAAATCCCACAGAAATTTATTAAACTTTTTAAGTCACTTACTTGGCAGTATTCATCCTTTTGGTTTTGCACATAATGTTGACTTTCATTCCCTAATTGTCCACCATTGGGAAGAATTATCTCCTAATAATAAGTCCCAATTTAAAATTTATGGGAAATTTTTTATTGATGTGTTCTTTATCTCAGGGTTTGAACATTTGGCAAGCCAGCCAGGAGGCCTAATAGCTACTGGCAATACAATGCATGAGTCTTGGGAAGGGAGACTCTGCAGGGGTAATCCTAGAGTGGCCTTCTCCCTTGATGTGAAGAGGGGCCATCACTTGTTTGACTGCACTGCAGTCAGTGGCCATTGTTGTGTGCAGTGTGGCCAGATATGGCAGACTGTGTCAAAAAGACAGAGAAATAAGTAGACTTGAATTTTGTATTGAATAAGAGGTTATTCAATGAAGATAAGAGTTTAGAAATATTGGCATGCTGGTATGGTAGAGTAAGAGAGTGTAGACTTCCCACTACAGTGAGACAGTGAGGTATATCCTAACTCCCACTAACTGGTATTGAAATGGCTGGGCACACATAGATTCTGCATCTAATGATGAAAAGGAGAAAAGAAAAAGAGGTTTGTGGAACAAGATAAAGAATTGCCATCTTTGTATTCAAAGATCAGTGGTTCTGAAGGCTGCCTTTTTACTACAAGGGATTAGCACTCAATTCTATTATCATTTTGTTTACCTTATTATTCTCATAAATAGTGCCAGTCAACCTATTTCCACCTTCACTTGGGAAGAAGAGGAAAAAGATCTTCATCATGCTGCCATGAGGTTATTTACATAGTCTGACCATCTTCCACAGTCTTGTAGAAAATGATTTGGCTAAGTAGAAAATGCATTGTATTGATGTCATGTTAACCAATAATTCTGTTTGCAGACTAAAAAAATCCTCAGGCTAATTGTTATTTCAGGATGGGCAATTAATCATGATAAACTGCAATGCCTTGGTTACCCCGTCAAATTCTGGGGTGTTGTATGTTTGGGAAAGGCAAAATTTATTCCTTTTATAGAAACTGATAAGGTACTATGTTTTCCTACATGGCATGTGCCAAAACAACTAATGACTTTCTTGGGATTAATGGGTGTTTCAGTTTGATAAAGCTGATAGAATGCAACACACAAGAGATGGATTGGCTTTTAAACAAAGGGATTTATTTAGTTAAAAATTTATAGTTTTTCAATAGAAAGGCAGCCAGCTTTCATCTGAGGTTCTCTGCTACATGGGAAGGGGCACAGCAATGTCTGATGGCCCTCTCCCTTGGATTCTGGGTTCCAAAAGCCTTCCCCAGGGTGATTCCTTTCTGCATCTCCAAAATCTGGGTTGAGCTATGAGTGCTGAGATGAGGTACGTTGAGTTGCTGATCTCTCTTCCTACCTATTTTAAGCCTCCTGCTAATTTAATTAAATTTCAATCCTTGTGGACCACAAAATTAATCAGCAATAGATCAATTTCACATACTGATGATTTATGTCCAAAGAAACAAAACAATGGTACATCATTACCTTGCAAACATGACATCAGAACCTAGCTACCACATTGAGGTATTAGAAATCATTCATTCATCACTTACCCCAAACATGTATGCTTTGAATAGGAAAAGCTATTATTGTGAATGGTATAACTTCAAGTAAAATGCTTTAGAAAAAGCCAAATGAACCACAGCTTTGGATCAGGCCTTATGAGGGGGTGAACTCAGATGTGCCTTGTGAATTTGATATGGCCAGTATTGATATTGGATTTGGGTGGAGCTTGTGGCAGAGGCAACAGGCAAAGCAAGTTCCCTCAATTTTTTTTAGGTAAACCATCTGTGCTATCTATATTGTCTTACTTCAAGTTAAAGGACTAAGTCAGCAAAGCCCTGTGATAGAAAGAAACAGCCATCCTCATACAGGGGTAAATATGTGATTGTGGTGTTTATATTCTGGTGTCCAACTTGGGCAATTGATTGTGCCTAGTTTTCTGGTCAGGCAAACATGTATAAGGATTTTGTGGCTAGTTGATTAAATCATCTCTCTGTTGATTGCATCTGTGGCTGATTATATCTGTGATCAATTAAAGCACATCTCCCACAACAGGATAATCCAATCAGTTGAAGGTTTTTGAGGAATAATCTGACTCTTTCACTGCTTCTTCGGTCAGTGAGCTTCTTCTGTGGAGTTCATTGAGACCCTTCTTCAGAGCCATCATCCTTGCAGTCTGCCCTACAGATTTTTTCCCACAATTGTGTGATACACATCTATAAATCTCATATTTATCAACTTTCCTGTTGCTTCTATTTTTTTAGAGAACCTTGACAAACGTAGTTTGGTACCAGGATTTGGTCTTGAGAAACAGACCAAATGGGTTTCCACAATTGGTTTTCTACTCTAACTAGACTCAGAGGCACTAATGACTCTATAATCAAGATGGCACTGACAGTCTATGGAGGAGTTGAAAAATGAGAAACCCAAAATACATCATAAGATCCTACTAATAATATGCTTATATGAGGCAAGACCAAGGGTGATTGTGTTTTTGACAACTTTATGGAGATTTTTGGAATTAAGAGGCATAAAGATGTTGGCTGGTTGTTGTTGTTAGATATACAGGATGAGGGAAATTCAAAACTACACTGTCATATGAATGATGCAATGTTTCCATGTGTGCCCTGAATGAAAATCTTATTGAAAACCAGTACAAAGCCTCATTGTGCCAGTAGCAGATTTACAACATAAACTAAAATTTCAAACTTGCAGGGTGTCTGCTATTAAAGTAAGGGCTTTTATTGGAAAAGAATGAAATCCTGAAACATGTAATGGTGATATATATCTTGATCTTGATGGCTATGGAGAGACAGGATCCCTGGAATCTGCTGAGACTTTACTAGATAGACCTGTAATAGATTGTCCTGAGGAAAAAGACTCCCAGCCTCCAGCCCATGCTGCAAAAACAGCTTCCTTGCCTCCAACCTCCACAGAGGAGACAGCCACTCAACATCCATTTAATGAGATTGACCCTTCACTGCCTGCTAATCTGCTAACCATCTCCACTGGGGAAAACAGCTCTCACTCTACTTTTTAGAGTGATTAATCCTTTTTCACCAGATGAAACTGAAATGGAATGTCCTGAGATCACTGGCTTGAAAGACACTTCCATTTCTTTTCATGACCCAAACCTAACATCCCTTTTTTTCAAGACCTATAACCAGACTAAGTTCCTAAGAGGCCATGAAACATGAGGTACAAAATTTGACCCATGAGGAAGTGTGCTGTACTTCAAAATAAGTGCATGAGTTTTCCAATCTATATAGACAAGATATATAGATCAGGAAAATATGTATGGGAATGGATATTAGTGGTGTGGGATAATGGTGGAAGGCATATAAAGCTGGTGAAGCTGAATTTAGTGATATGTGTCCATTAAGCAGATATTCTAAGCTAATGTTGCAGATTAAGGGGTTAAAAGGGCATTAATAGTTTGTTTGGATGGTTGGCTGAAACATGGATCAAAAGGTGGCCAATATTACTTGAAGTAGAAGTTCCAGACTGCCTTAGTATAATGTAGATGAGGGGATCCAAAGGCTTAGAGAGATAGGAGTGTTAGAGCAGATTTATCATGGAAGACCTGCTCACACACCGTAGGAATGTTCAGAGAACATAACTTTCACAAGGAACTTGAGATATAAATTCTGAGACTATCTCCATCGACTTGAAGAGCTTAGTAGCTGCCCTTCTCTGTATATCAGATATTACTGTGGAAACTGCTACCACTGAACTGGAATCCATAAACACAATGGTGATGACTGGATCCCAAGTTGTCAGAAGCCATGTGGTGACAGTTAATCACCATAGGCAAGGTTGGTTTGGCCACCATAATAGACAACAGACTCAAAACAGAAGTCAAAATAATCTGACACACGGAGATGTTTAGCATTGGCTAGTAGATCATGAGATACCTATAAGTAAAATAAATGGGCAGTCTAGTGAGTTCTTGTTAGAAGTGTATAAGTAGAAGAATTCTAGGTCAAGTGAATAGAAATCTAACTTGAATTACAAAAACAAAGTCACAGCTCCTTAATCAATTCCCAGAATTATGACAGTTTACAGACCCAGAGCCCCTCCAGTAATGGGAGGGCTGGGAAAACTTGGGGAAGGACCCTTTTACACTACCCCAAATTTACACTGTTAACTCTCCTCCAAGCATTCCCCTGGGAGAACAATTGCCTTTTACCAGGAGACTATGCACTGGGAAAGGGAAATGATCAGATATTTCAGGGATTATTAGACACTGGCTCAGAAGTGATACTAATTCTAGGAGATGCAAAATGTCACTCTGGTCCAACAGCCAGAGTAGGGGCTTATGGATGTCAGGTGATACATGGAGTTTTAGCTCAGGTCTGTCTCACACTGTGTCCAGTGTGTCTCTGGACCCATTCTGTGGTGATTCCCCAGTTCCAAAATTCATAATTGGAATTGATATTCTCAGCATTTGGCAGAATTTCTACATTGGTTCTCTGACACATGGACTGTGGGCTATGATACTAGGAAAGGCCAAATGGAAGTAAATAAAACTGCTCCTGTGTAGCAAAATAGTGAATCAGAAACAATATCATATACTTGGAAAGACTGCAGAGACTAGTTCAACTGTTAAGGACTTGAAGGATGCAGGGGTGGTGATTTTCACCACATCCCTATTCAACTTTCCTATTTGGTCTGTGCAGAAAAGAGATGGGACATGAAGGATGATAGCAGATTTTCATAAAGTGAACCAAACAGTGACTTCAATTGTAGTTGCTGTCCAGATATGCCATCATTGCTTGAACAAATCAATATATCACTTGGTACCTGGTAGGCAGCTATCTATCTGGCAAATGCTTTTTCTCAATAGCTGTCAGTAAGGACTACCAGAAACAGTTTGCATTCAGCTGACAAGGCCAACAGTATACCCTCACTAATGTGCCTTATGGGTATATCATCTCTTCTGCCCTATGTCACAATCTTATCTGCAGGAATCTTGATAATTTCTCCATCCCACAAGACATCACCGTGGTCCTTTATATTGTTAATATCATACTGATTGCACCTAGTGAGTAAAAAATAGCAACTACTCTAGAAATATTGGCAAGGCATTTGTGAGTAAGGGGATGGGAGTTGAATCTAACAAAAATACAGGACCTTCTACCACAGTGAAATTTCTATGTTTCCAGTGGTGTGTGGGAATGCTGAGATATCCTTTCTAAAATGAAGGGTAAGCTGTTTCATCTGGCCTCTCCTATGACCAAAAATGAGGCCCAGTGCTTAGTTGGTCTCTTTGGATTTTGGTGACAACATATTCCTCATTTGGGTGTACTACTCCAGTCCATCTACTTAGTGATCAGAAAAAACTGTTAGTTTTGAGGGGACAAGAACAAGAGGAGGCTCTGCTATATGTCCAAGCTGTTTTGTAAGCTACTCTGCCACGTGGGCCATATGATACAGCAGATCCAATGGTGTTGGAAGTGTCAGTGGCAAACAGAGATGCTGTCTGGATCTTTTGGTGGGCCCCATAGGAGAATCATAGTGCAGACTCTTAGAGTTTTGGAGAAAAGCCTCACCATTCACTACAGATAACTACTCTCCTTTTGAGGAGCAGCTTTTAGCCTAATACTGAGTCTTAGTAGATACTGAACACTTAACCATGAACCACCAAGTTAATATTAGAGTTGCTTATCATGAGCTAGGTGTTGTCTGACCCACCAAGTCATAAAGTTGGGTGTGCACAACAGCACTCCATCATAAAATGGTAACTGTATATAAGTGATAAGTCTTGAGCAGGTCCTGAAGGAACAAATAAGTTACATGAGGAGGTTGCCCAAATGTCAATGGTCCCCACACATGACACATTACCTTCTCTGTCCCAGACAAGAACTATGGTATCTTGGAGTGTTTCTTACAGTCAGTTGACTGAAGTAGAGAAAACCCAGGAATTGTTTACAGATGGTTCTTCATGATATGCAAGGACCACCAAGAAATGGATATGTGTAGTACTGGAACCTCTTTCTGGGATGTTCTTAAAGGACAGTGGTGAGGGGGATAGCCTTCCAGTGGATGGAATTTTGAGCATTGTATCTGGTTGTTCATTATTCTTGGAAAGAGAATTGGCCAGAGATGCATCTGTGTACTGACTCATGGGCTGTTGCTTATGGTTTGGCTGGATGTTCAGGGGCTTGGAAAGAGCAAGATTGGAAATTTGGAGACAAAGAGATCTGTGGAGAAGGTATGTGGATAAACTTTTCTGAGTGGGCAAAGAACATGAAGAAGATATTTGTGTCCCATGTGAATTTTCCCTAGAAGGTGACTTCAACAGAGGAAAATTTTAATAATCAAGAGCATAAGATGATCTGTTCAGTGTATACAAGTCATTTTCTTTCCTCAGCTACTCCTGCCAGTGCCCAATGGGCTCATGAACAAAGTGGGAATTGTAGTGTGGATGGAGGTTATGCTTGGATTTCCACTCACCAAACCCGACCTGGCTATGGTCACTGCTAAGTGCCCAATATGTCAACTGCAGAGTCTTATCCTGTGTTCCTGGTAGGACACCATCCCCTGAGGTGTTCAGCCTGCACCTGGTGAAAGGTTGACTACTTTGGACCACTTTCATCATAGAAAGAGCAGTGATTTGTTCTAACTGGAATAGACACAAACTATGGATAAGGATTTGCTTTCTCTGCATGCAGTGCTTCTGCTAAAGCTACCACATGTGTACTTATAGAATATCTTATCCACCACTATGGCCTTCCACACAGCATTGCTTCTGGTCAAGGAACCCACTTCACAGCAAATGAAATCAGGGAATGAGCATAACTCCTGTAATTTTCTGCTCTTACCATGCTCCCCATCATCCAGAGGCAGCTGGGTTGATAGAACAGTGGAATGGCCTTTGGAAGACCCAATTAAAGTGTCAATACCTTGCAGGAATGGGAAACATTATCTAGGAGACTGTTTATGCTCTGAGTCAGCATTCATGAGTCCAGAAAATTAAGGGTGGAAATGAGAGTGGCACCACTTATTATCACCCCTAGTGATCCACAAGGAAATTTATTGCTTCTTGTCCTTGACACCTTAAGCTCTGCTGGTCTATAGATCTTAGGTCCAAAAAGAAAAGTGTTCCTTTCAGGAGACACAACAGTGGTTCTAGTGAACTGTAAATTAGTACTGCTACCTAGCCACTTTGGGCTTCACATGTCACTGAATCCACAGGCATAAAAGGGAATTATGGTTATGTCTAGGGTGATTGATCCTGGCTAACAAGGGGAAATAACAAAATGGAGGTAAAGAAGAGTTTTCCTGGAATACAATAGATCTCCTAGGGCATCTCTTAGTACTTCCATGCCCTATGATTAAAGTCAATGGAAAACTGCAGCAACCCAATCCAGGTAGGACTACAGAAAGTTAGGTCTGGAACACCCTACCTGGCAAAGAACTATGACCAGCTGAAATGCTTGCGGAAGGTGAAGGTAACATTGAATGGGTAGAAGAAGGTAGTGATAAATATGAACTATGACCATGTGACCAGTTACAAAAATGAAGACTGTGATTGTATGAATATTTCCTTCTTGTTTTGTTATAAGTGCATTTGCATTTGTACAAGCTATTTTTTCCTCTTATTGTATGACATAATTGTATTGTTCATGTTATAGTATTTAAGTCAAAGGATATGAACTATAAGACAGAATGTTATCTAAGGATTGTTACCATATTTTGGAGAGATGTAGTGCATTTCTCATTGTATGTAGGACAGTTGAATTTTGTTAGGTGAAGCATACATCTGCTATTAGGTTCTATCTGGAAATAATACATTATAGAATGTATATAGCTGTCAGGTGGACAAAGGGTGGACTGTGATGCTTAGGTTCTGGTGTGAACTTGACCAAATGAGGATGTACAGTTGTCTAATTAGGCAAGGACTGACCTGATCATTGCTGCAAGAATATTTTGTGGCTGGTTGATTAAATCATCAGTAAGCTGATTGAATCTGTGGCTGAATACATCTGCAATCAACCAAGGCATGCCTCCCAAAATGAGAAGATTCAACCATTGGAAAGCTTTTAAAGAAGAAGAGATACCCTTTACCTGCTTCTTCAGCCAACTAGCCTCTCCTGTGGAGTTCACCCAGACCCTTCATTGGAGCTGTCAACCTCACAGCCTGCCCTATGGATTTGGGACTCTTCCATTCAAATAGTTGCATGAGACCCCTTTATAAATCTCATATTTACATGACTAACACAGTGACACTACCACTAAAGCTCACTTTGATAGTGCACAATTAAGCACATCAATGGAACAGAAACTTACCTGCTGTAGTGCAGCATTTTCAAAAACAGTCAATTAAGTTATATCTTGAGACCAGTTTCCCATGTGGAAGCAAAATGCTTGCCCTTACCCCCTGATCTTCCTGAAGTGCCTATTCCCACTGTTAATTGATGTGGTTATCCTTGAGTCTTCTGGTATTCTGATGGATAAGCACACAGGCAGCCTGTCAACTGGATTGATAGTACTGTGCAACCTAATATAGACAGTATATGGTGGGAAACTGAGACATGAAAAGCAGTCAATGAACTGTATTAGGGCTTTGATAGATTGTCCTTGTTTACAAACCAGGTGATGCATAACCTCTTTGTGCTGAAAATTGAACAGTGTAAAAGGACCTATAAATGTGCATGGCCATGTGCAAGCAAGAGCAATGAACTGTTGTTTGCTGTCACTTATGTGGAAAAGAAACGTAGGAAGACATCTGAATTAACTGTCACAAGTGAAAGGTCACAATTTTTCATGTGTCTGCACACAATGGTGATTCTTTATCTCACAATATTGAAGCAAATGCTTTAGCAAAAATTCATAGTCTAAAGCCAACTTTGTATTTGGCTGCTGAATGGCTGCATTCAAAACAGGACACCAAGGAGAGGCTGGAGGGAACTGCCTGAAAATGTGGAGCTGTGTTCCAGTAGCCATATTTCTTGAAGATGATTATATAATGATATAGCTTTCACAATGTGACTGTGTGATTGTGAAAACATTGTGTCTGATGTTCCTTTTATCTACCTTATCAACAGATAAATAAAACATATGGAATAAAGATGAATAATAAGGGGAAAAAGTGTTAAAATAAATTTAGAGTGAAATTCTGGTGATTGGTGAGGGGGAGGGGTGGGGGTAGTGGTATGTATGAATTTTTTTCTGTTTTCTTTTTCTTTTATTTTCTGAATAGATAAAAATGTTCCAAGAAATGATCATGATGATGAATATGAAACTATGGGATGATATTGTGAATTAATGATTATATGTAGAATGGAATGATCAAAAGTTACAAATGTTTTTGTTTGTTTGGTGTTTTTTGGTATTTAAAGAAAATTAATAAAAAAAAAAAAAGCAGGACATCAAGGGTACCAGAATCTGTGAAGACTGACACAGCAATTTCAGTTGCCCATCACCAGACAACAGCTGTAAGAAGATTTTGATGCTTGCCCCTCCTGTTTGCTGTAATGTACCAAGGATGCTTCCTCAAACACACAGTAGTGTTTGCTGTGAGCAGATTTCACTCACCAGGCTGCAGGTAGATTATATTGGGCTCTTTTCCATATCTGGAGGTATAGAAGGTGTTTTTCAGCCATAGATAGTGACACTGTACTGTTGTTGACCTTCCCATTTGGGGCAGATAACTAAAGAGCAACAATACATAGCTCAGAAAAGCCAAGCACATTCTTCATGGTCCCTACAAATGTGGCCAGTGTTAGGGGTACACCCTTTAACTGGCAAATAATCCAAGCCTAAGCAACCGAACATAACATCTTATGGACATTCCATTTGCCTTACAACTCCATAGCTGTGGGGTTCATTTAAAGAATGAATGGGCTTTGAAAGGAGCAGTTAAAAGATAGAAATCAAGCTGTGCAGCAGTGGACATGCTGGTTGCACCTGGCACATCAGCCTGGATTCATGGCCCTGAGAAACTGCTCCTGCTCCTGTTGGACTGGTAATCACAGGGCCCATGCAAGCACTGTGAATTTGGGCAAAAAAACCAGTAACACTTCAGCTACAAATGAGATAATTAAAATAACTTGTCTTGCTTTTGCCACAAACATTAGAAATTGGGAAAATAAGGTTGATTGGCCATGTCCCTGGCCCAAGCAGTCATACTGGCTGGGAATCCTAAGCCCATGGGATAATGGGGGAGCCCACAATTTAAATATTGGAATGCAGTTTACAAACAAAACACCAAAAATTCTTATAAGTAATCAACCCTGGAACCCCTATACTCCAAGACACAGTATACATGATGTTGTGAATACTTATCATGCCAAATTTAACTGCATATTTGACCCTAGAAGTTGTTCTGCAGTTGCATCATGTGAACTAGTCTGCCCTGAATATGTAACCACTCCACCTACAGGTTGTACTGAGGAGTTGCCCCCCTAACCTTCACCTGAAGGGACTAGTCCTAGAGTGAAACTGCAAATGAATGCCCTGAAGCAACTTGCTTGGAAGATACTTCTAATTCTTTTAATGAACCACCCCCACCATCCCTCATTTCTTGTCAATTTATAACTGGATTAAATTCCCAACAGGAAACTAAAGCAAGATACAAAGTGTCATCCATGAGGAGTAATATTATACTCCAGAAGAACTGCATGCGTTTTGCAATTTATATAGACAGAAATCATGGGAATATGTGTAGTGATGGATTTTAAGGGTGTAGGATAGTTGTAGGAGGAATATAAAGCTGGATCAGTCTAATTTATTGATATGGGCCCACTAGGCAGAGATTCTGCATTTGATGTTATAGCTCGAGGGGTTAACAAAGGCATTAACAGTTATTTTGGATGGTTGGCTGAAACATGGTTCAAAAGGTGTCTGACATTACCTAAGGTTGAAATGCCAGAAATGCCTTGGTATAATTTAGATGAGAGGATCCAACAGCTTAGAGAGATTAGAATGCTAGAGAGTATATATCTTGGAAAGCTTGCCATATACACCAGGGATGTCTGGAGGATGCACCTTTTATGAGTACTGTGAGAAATAAATTTGTGAGACTAACTCCATCATCCCTGAAGAGCTCTGTAGTCGCCCTGCACTGGAGGTCAGATATTACTGTGGGAATTGTTGTCACTGTGCTGGACTCCTTAAACTCATTGGAGATCATCAGCACCTGATTTGGCAGCAGCCAGTTTGCAGCACTTAATCACAAAAGACAAGATGGACATGGCTATGATAATGGACAGCAAAATCAAAGCAGGAGCCAAAATAATCAGATTTGCAGAGACTTGTGGCTTTGGCTAGTAGTTCATGGGGTACAGAGATGTACAATAAATAAGCAGTTTACTAAATTCTTGTTTGAGCTGTATAAGCAAATGTTTCTAGGTGAAGTGAACAGAAACTTAACTTGAATTACAAAAATAGAGAGTCACTGCTCATTAATTTCCATACTTGAAACAGTTTATAAACCCAGAACCTCTTCATGAGGGGAAGACCAGGTCCCACTGGGGGAGGACCTTGTTATACTGCCACAAATTTAAACTGATAATCTTCCTCCAAATCTTCCCCAAGGAGACTGACAGCCTTTTACCAGGGTAACTGCATTGGGGAAAAGGAAATGATCAGATATTTTTTTATTTTAGACACTAGTTTAGAAATGACATTAATTCCAGGAGACCCAAAATGTCAATCTGGTCCACCAGTCAGAGAGGGAGCATATGGAAATCAGGTGATTGATGGTGTTTTAATTCATTTTCTTGGGAAAATGGCACTTTCACTATTTCATTTCTGGTGCACTGGCCAGGAAGCTCCACATCCCAAGGGAGAGATTCCCTTTTGTCCCCTTCCCACCTCCAGGGAGGCCCGAGATTCAGACCAATCTTGATCAGCCACAGAAAAGCAACACAAACACTCAGATAAAGAGCCAGAGAAACTGCCACTGTTGCCTCCATTCTCGGCCCCAACTCCCAGTGACTGTGTGTGTTATTGCATGGATGCATAAACCTCAACTCCCTCCCCACTGCCAACAGAAACTCTTTACCTCCACCTTCCTAAGTTTACACCCCCAGAAAAACCTCCAGTCCTCCCAACTGAAGAAGAAAATCCATTGTCTCTACCTTACTCAGTTCCTGTCCCCTGACCCCTGCCACAAGTGCCAGCTTTGGTTCCAGAGGCACTGACAGCCCTACTGCTTCCATTGAGTACTCTGCCTCTTCAGTGACCCCAGCCAGCTCTCCACAGCTACTTCCTATCTCACCAGGTCCTAGTCCACCAGAACTCTCTCCAGAGATTCCAGAGATCCCTCAAACCTGGAACCTTCCCTCCTTGGCTGCAAAATTCTGCAGTACCTCAGGCGCTTTACAGCTGCCTCTGCTGGAAACCCAAGTACCATTTTACTATCATCCAGAAGGTCAGTTGCAGGGAGGCCAGCCCATGTTCATCTACCAGCCTTTTTCAACTTCTGTCCTCATCAACTGGAAAAAACACACTCCCTCCTACACTGAGAAGCCCCAGGCTATGCTCCAGCCAATTATACACACCCATTGACTGATGTGGCAGGATTGCCATCAGCTCTGCATCACCCTCTTCAACACAGAGGAGCACAGATGAATTTCACAAGATGCCCTAAAATGGTTGGAAGAAAATGCTCTCAAAGGGGCAATGAATGCACCCCAATATGCTCAAAATACCTTCCCAGATGCTGACCTGCAGTGAGACCAAAACACCGAAGCTGGCAGGAATAGTGTGAATCTCTACCAAGATGAGCTCATTTAAGGCATGAAAAAGGGGGCCAGAAAACAATAAATATGTTTAAAACCTCTGAAATTCTGCAAAAGCCAGATGAAACCCCTAGCCTGTACCACAAGTGGCTCTGTGAAGCCTTTAGACTGTATACACATTTTGACCCTGAGGTGCCAGAAAACCAGAAACTTGTTAACTCTGCATTTTTAGGCAATCCCAACCTGATATCTGGAGAAAGCTGCAGAAATTAGAAGGGTCTTCTGGGACAAATATATCCCTATTCCTTGAAGTGGCTACAAAAGTCTACATGAACTGAGACCAAGAGACACAGAGAGAAGCAGACTGCTGGCTACAGAAAAGAGCAGACCTGCTTACTGCAGTGCTCATATGGGACACCATAAGGGCCCCATTCTCAAAACCCAGAACCTTCAAATGTCCAGAGCCAGAAAATAAAGCACCAACTTATTGGGGGCTTCCTGGAGAAAGGAGGAGAGCTGTTCCACTGGGAAGAAATCAGTGTGCTTACTGTAAAGAGAAGAGACACTGGAAAGCAGAATGCATGGCAAAAAATGGGAAAGAGGAAGCAAGCACCCCACTAGCTATGAGTCCATAGCTACTAATTTTGTAGGCCTAGGATTCCTTGAAGACAATTCAGACTGAGACAGACTGGGTCCCTTCATACCTGAGGAGCTCATGGTCATGATGACAGTAGGGACCCGAAGAATGGACTTGATGGTAGACACAGGTGCAGAACATTATGTTGTCAAGCAGCAAATTTGACCTAAAATTAAAAGACAAATCACCATCACTGGAGTTACTGATGTTTCAGTTCAACCTCCCTCCTTAATTGCCTGCAAGTGACTGCTGGGATCTCATGAAGTTTCTCCTCAATTTCTTTACCTTCCTGTCTGCCTGGTACCACTGCTGGACTGAGACCTCCTGACAAAACTCCAGGCCCAGATAAGTTTCAATGCAAAAGGGGAATGTTTCCTGACACTAAAAATCCCAGAGAGAAAAATCATGGTGATCCTGACAGCCCGCAGACAGAAAAGTGGCTCCTCTTTCTCAGCAAAGAAAACCAAAACTAGCCTGACCCTCAACAAATACCAGGAGTTGATTCTTCTGTTTGGGCAGAAAACAGTCTACTGGGGCTAGTGAAGAATGCCCCTTTAGTCCACATGGAACTCCAACTGGGAGTTGCCCCAGTGCATCTTGAATAATATCCAGTTCCTCGGGAAGCCTGGGTAGGAACTCAGGCACACATCGGCCACCTGCCTGTTCTTGGTATAGTATGGGAGTACCAGTCCCCATAGGACACTCCTGCTACTGGTATGAAAACCTGGCCCTGACAATTACCATCCTGTTCAACATTTCCATGCCATCAACCAAGTGATGGTTACACTAAATCCCATAGTACCAAACCTATATCTCTAATGAACCTAATTCCTGCAACAGCATCATTTTTCTCCTGTCTTGACCTTAAAGATGCTTCCTTCTGTGTTTGTCTGGCACCAGTCAGCCAACCCATTTTTGCCTTTGAATGGGAACATCCCCACATTGGAAAAAAAGAAGCCAGATTTTCCCCATTTGAAATTCTGTTCAGACGACCTCCACTGCTAATAAACCAACTCTAAGGAAATATTACAGAATTCAGAGAATTATTTTTACAAAGGCAGCTCTAGGGTCTAAGCTCCACTCTTCCTCAGTTACACAGCTGTGCGCTCCTTTACACAGGGATCACTAGTCTGTGTAAAAGATTGGAAAAATCAGGCATTAACACCCACTTGGTTAGGGCCCTATATGGTTTTCCTTTCTACTCCTACAGCTGTTAAGGTTGATGAGATTGGTCCCTGGATCCACCACTGCTGGCTGAAGCCTAGAAATAGCTTACCTCCATCTTGGAAGTGCTGAACTGATCCTGAGAACTGCTGCATCTGACTTTGCATAAGAAAGCCACCTACTCTGCCCCCAACCCTGCAGCTTCAGAAACTGACTGATCAATGCATGGCAGGAGACTGAGGAAATCTTCAAGCCCTGCTTCAGTCACCCCAGAAGCTGACTGATTTACAAAAGGTTGAAGATTGAGGAATCCATGCATGTACATCCCAGCCTGCTGGGTCTGTGGACTAATTGTCTTTTCTTTACTATTTGTGTTCATTTTTCACTTAGCAGTATTAGCCCTCCTAGAAGTAGGTCATCTGTAATATTTCCCAAACACTAATTTTACCTTGATTTGGTGGGAACCTTCATATCTAGGTAATTCAAACTACAAATGTCTCTAAGATGATAATTCTCCTTTGCCTCCTGGGCACTCTCTGGCAAGAAACTGCTACCCTAACTACCATGACTGTCATTGAAGGGAGTAACTCTCAGGTCATTCAGCAGGACTTCTGTGTAGCCGAGGGAATTTCCAATGGAAATCTGGGCAATCAGTGAGTATTGAGCTTATCTGAGAAATATCTGTGTCCTGACTCACAGGGACATGTTGTGGAAATGGGGATACCCTACCCTTGTTGTTCCTGGTACATGATCTGATGGATCACACAATTTAGAGGGTGGACTGCTCCGTGGGGGAATAATGGAAGAACGGGACAGTGTGATATGTGGTCTGGTGGGTATGGTGAGTCAGATACAAGGAAAAATTGCTACTCACTAGGATCTCTCACATTCTCTAAGGGGCATGTGGATGGTGAAATGCCACATAAACCAATGCAATCCCTTCATTATCATCTTGCCAGAGTGAGTAGACAAAAAGCATAACCACTCTTTTGGAATTGGGGTAGATATTACTGTCAGAAACCCAACCAGCTGCTTTAGCATCCTAGTAGTTCTGTCTGCTCTCCCTCCTAGGCCCACCCAGCCTAAATCATAGGCATATGTCTTAAGCCTGGCAACTCAGTCTGAGTCACAGGCAAATGCCTCAAGCCCACCACCTTACCTAATTCCAAATCTCTCAGAAGTAAAAGCCATGCGATCAAAACTGCAAAAGAAAGTTTGACAGCAATAACAGGATAATAGTGGAATCAATGCCTCATGGAAATGGGTGAGATATACTGTGCTCAGTCTTGGAAAAAGCAATTGCTGTGCTTGTACTATTGGCTGTCCTGGTGCCCAGGTAGTCTCTTTTCCTTTAGGATTTGATAAGCATGAAGCAGAATGTGAATGTGTGGTTTCTCTCTTCCTAAACTCCACAGGGAACAGCAACTGTAGTGCCATGGCCACACTGTTTCCTCTGACCAAAAAGGGTGAAAGAAAAGGAATTCCCTTGGCCCAAGGAGGCCACAATGATCACACAGCATGTATCTCATGATGTGTAAACAAAACAAAGAGGGGATCTCAGGTAACTAGTGCACAGACCTAGAATGTCACTGGGGATCCAAAACACTATAAACTGACAGTGCCCAGGGCAAACTTTTGGTGGTTGTGTGGAGGAAACATTCTAAAACAAACTGCTGGATTGGGAGGGGACATGTATCTTACTGTAGTTTGCTATCCCATTTACTGTTAAATACCTAAACCAAACTATGGGATGGCACCTGGGTCTAGAGAAAAGCAGCAAACCCTAGAGGGCTCCTTTGACCCTCATATATATATAGAGAGAGACCCTCTCTTTCTTGAGAGAGAGAGGCAACTGGAGTCCTGAGAGGAGCTCCTGACCAACATAAGGCTCATAACCAAATAACCACTGGGTTTGTCTTTCCTATTTTGGTTGGTAATGATAAATAAAAATGTAGACTGGATTAATTATATTTATTACAATCAGTAAAGGTTCATAAACTATACTAAAGTTGCTGTTAGAGGCCTGTCTGAGCAGTTAGCTGCTACCAGCAAAGGATCCAGGGAAAACAGACTGGTGCTAAACATGATGTTGGCAGAAAAAGGAGGGTTCTGTGTAATGCTAGGTGGAAGCTGCTATGCCTACATCCCCAACAATACAGCCCCAGGTGGGTCAGTCACAAGGACCCTGAAGGGACTCTTGGCCCTCTCTGAAGAATTAGCTAGAAATTCAGGAGTCGACAATTCTTGGACTTCAAGGTTTCCAGACTGTGGTCCAAGATTTCAACAATGATAAAAGGAGTTGTAAGTACTATAATTACTTTACCTTGCTTAGTCCCCTGCTTATTATGAGGTGTAAATCAATTGATAGAGGTCATAATAGATGTAATAGACAGAAGAACTTCTCCCACTTACTTCATCTCAAGAACCTGAGCCCCACAAGTTATCATAGATATGAGCTAGTCTCTACAAACAAAAATGGTGCTGGCTTATAAAATAAAATGTGATGATAATATCAAAAGGGAATGATACAGTTTGCAAGTTTAACCTTGGTATTTTTTGTATATCTTTATGAATTCATGTGTATCACCTCAGTATTATTGTTGTATAACTTTATATGTATTCATGCATATCACCTCATGAATTTATATCAGAAATTATTTACTCCTAAATTATGTAAAAAGCAGAGAGTAAAACAAAATGTCTGCAGCATCTGTCTGCCCCTGGTTACAGCCACAGACCCAGTCTTGGGTCATATCTGCAGGTCCCCTGCACATGTCCCATCACAGACAAAAGAAATTCTGTACCTTTTCAGTGTGTACTGCCCATTCCCATAGTGACTTCTGCCTTGCTTACTAGACTATATAATTTGGAAATCAAAAATATTTGGGGCTCAGACTTTGGACAAGTCCTCTGGGTCTGCCAGCAATAAAGTTTTGGCCACTTCTCAGAAGCTCAGGTGATTTCTTGGGAAAATGGAGTTTTCACTACTCCACCAGAATGCATAATTGGAATAGGCATACTATTCCATTTTGCTCCATACCATTCCATATGAGCAAAAAAGACATGGAAACAAGATATGGGACAAAGGAAAAGCTAGAGTGCAAAGGTGAGCAAAGAACAAACCATTTTAGGGAAAAAGTTCTTTGAATGCTGGCCACTCAATGTTTTTATACCATTATGCATCCCTCTCCTTTTCTTGACCTTAAACTATGCAAATAAGGAAACTGCATGTTTACAGTGTTATTATTCTGCCTCCTTCCCTTTGCTCTCTTTTTAATCAAAATTATTCTGACACAACTCTGCATCAAGCAAAGATTAGTGAAAATTAAGTTGCCCTGAAATATCAAAATCATTACATCTTTGTGAGAAATTTTTCTCAGAATTTGAGAATCCTCAGGAGACACAAGAGATGATAACTATTTTTCAAATCTTTTACTAAATTTGAGGCAATAAAAGGAAATATTTAAGTTGCACTTATAAACTTACCTTTATTATATGCAAAGGGATGACATCCAATAAAGAATTTTTCTTTTTCAATTCTGGATTACTATGAAGTTAAATCATATTCAGTGAATTACAACAAGTAATTTATACTTCAGAAAGAGTAACTTTTGCTTCATGTTTCAGGTGCCATGGGAAGGAAGATGCATACAGAAATCAAACTTCCCCAGAAGGCATGAGTAAAAACAGTCTGTTATGCTGGTTGTAGGAAAGTAAATTTCCTTCTTTTTTTATTAAATATTTATAGAAAAAGAAATAATATTACAACCATTGTTTGGTAGAAACATCTCTAATACTATCTCTATTACCCTAAAACATTCTCTGACAGAAAAGATTAGACATTTCTTCTTCCATCAGATATTCATCAGGATTTCCTAAAAGTTCACAAATGCTCAGAACTTCCTTTCAGCCTCCAAGGGCACAAGATCTACACCTTTCCCCTCCAGGTCTGAAGAATTTGCTCAATGCACTACTTCACATAGTTATGCAGAAGCCTGGAAAACCATCAGGCCTAAAGGCAGATTTCATCCTCAGAATACTCCTCCTCTCCTCTCCTACTCTAAGGAATATCTTCCATTTTAGTGAGAAAGCACTCATCATCAAATCTGGTCCCCCAATCTACCCACATGCCATCTTCTAAGGAAAAGTACACTTTCAAACTTGTTTCAAGGCATAGACTACTCTAACTTACCAAAGTCCTTCTAAGGCAAAACACTAAGTACCGGAAAATAAATGTGATATCATTTAATTAAGACTCTGTCCCACAATTCAGGGACTTTGGCATATTTATTTGTCTCTTCTAGTTTCCTACTCTTGTTACTGTTAATTAGAATAAGTGTTATTTATCCCAATGACCTTAATGCTCTTGATGAGACATTATATACGATGTTAATAATTTCAATCAAAACTGTTCATCAAAATTTCCATAATTTCTAAAACATGTTGCAGTTGGTTATTTGGTAAAGAAAGGAAAAAGGAAGAAAATAGACCATAAAATTATATATATGTATTTTTTAAATGAACATATTTACATATAAGTTAAGCAACAAAAAGCACAATTTTAAGTATATAGTTAGAGGACATTTTACAAATGTATAAATCAATGTAATCACCACAATCAAATATAGATAATTTATACAAGAAAAGAATCTTCCTACTCCTTTGCAGCCAATCATTTTTACAGTTCTTACAATCACCTCTTCAATTTAAAGGTAATAATATATATATTTTTCTTTCTGTATAGTGAGAAAACAAAAGACAACTATGGGAAATTACTTTCCTACTAGTATGGCCATAATATATTTCTACTTAATTCTGTAACCCTCATGTGCCTATTAGTGTTTGAAAGAAACTGAGGAAAGAAATGCTTGAGATTAACAACATCCAATAAATAACACCCTGGTAACTGTGGCCAGCTCCAAGCAAAAATGAAAACTTTCTCCAAGTATATCTTTTTTAATAACTGCTTTATACCTAACCAATTAATTTTTCTAAGTTATAAACCAGGATAGACTGGCCTAGTATGTGGATCATTTTGAGTGCACTTCCAAACATCACTTGACCCTGCAGTGATGCAATTCATAGTACCTTGTTCTCAATCCTTAAGCATGAATCCACTGAGCTGGATGCAAAGTTTCAATGAATGAAATGGCTTCACTCCCAATTCTGCCTACATCAGGGCATGGCCCTCCCAAATATTACCTTGGAGACTTATGGAAAGGTTCATGGGTTTAGTTTGTTTTTTGTCCCTTTACTTTTACTTCTTTTTGCCCTATTGCCCTGCTCAATTAAGGACTGAGTTTCAGAATTCCTTCTCTTCTCTGCATTCTTATAGTTTTGCCAATTCATCTTTCTTCCATTTCTTTTACCTCAAAAAACTCTTCCCTCTTCTGTAACTCACAGAGCTAAAAGAGCTCAAACCTTAGATAAAGGTTTGTTTCATTTTAACTTTCTATGTTTACATGCATGAAATTACACAACTACCCTTTCTTTTCCTATTTTATGATGCAATTTTATTGAGATATCCACATACCATATAATCCATTTAAATATAAGAGCCCATGGCTTGTGTGCCTGATGGGTCTGGAGGCCTCCAAATTCTCACTTGTGATTATCTTAGTGTGTGGGACTGGGTATTGCAACTTCCCCTTCCCAAAGACAATCCATAAATGTCTGATATTGGACAAGGCACAGAATTCAGCCAGCTTACATGGCCTGGACCCCAGCATCCCAGGTTCAACAATCAAGAGCCAGATTTGGTACCTGGGTCTATGTGCTCCTTTACTTAGAGCACAGCCTTTTTCCATAACTCTGAGCTCGGCTAATTCCAAAATGTCTGTTTTATTTATCTGCACTAAGAGCTGGTATTCAGCGTGCAAACTCATGAACCAAATCTACAATTGGTGAGTGACTGAGCTCCCCTTACTTGCTACTAGGGGAAAGGGCTTCTGTTTCCCACCAGGGAGTGACTCCAAGAGCAGCCTGCTATGCCAGTCAGGGAGATGCACCAGCCTCAGGGAAGGATTTACTTACAACTGTAATTTATCAGTCTCCCATTTTCACTCTTCCTGGCTTGTGTGTGATGTGCTTCTGATCTCTGCAGTCCCCAAAACTTTTGTTGCAGATAGTTTCTGGCTATTTACTGGGTACCTTGGGTTGGACTACATTTCTTAACATATGGACTAAAGATTCACAAAATTAAGTAATTTTCACAGCATTCCTAAAAATTCCTTAAAATCCTGGCATGATCAATCATTATATATTTGATAATATTTCTAATCATGTAAAAACAACCACAAAAATGTATAAATACCTCATGCTGGCAAACCTATATACCTATAGCTCAGGGAATATTTTATATTTATTATCAGTATTATGTTATCAATGAATCAAAATTAATTATATTTAAAGTTGTACTTAGTATTTACCTGTACAAAATGTCACCAAATTTGAAAATGGTACTGAAGTTTACAAAAAGAATTTGAATTTGACATTGTTGTACTATTCTCACTTGATCTCCCTGAAATATTGAGAAATATTAGTTAGTACAAAATGATACCATGTGTTTTTCATTTGGTATCAATGACTCTTGTAATTGTCCAGACTGTATATGGTAGTTAGGTTCAGGTGTCAACTTGGCCAGGTAAAGGTGCCTAGTTCTATTGCTGTGGATATGAGCCAATGGCATGTGAAGCTCATCTGTTGCTGATTACATTTGCAGTCCTCTAAGAGGTGTGCCTGCTGCAATGAATGAGGTTTAACTGAATTGGCTGGATGCTTAAATGAGAGCTCAATGTAGCCCAAGCAGCTCAGCATACCTCATCTCAGCACTTGCACCTCAGCCAAAGCCTTTGAACATGCAGAAAGGAATCACCCCAGGGAAAGCTGTTGGAACTCTGAGGCCTGGAAAGAAGGCCAGCAGATATTGCTGTGCTTTCTCATGTAAGAAAGAACCTCAGTTGAAAGTTAGCTGCCTTTCCACTGAAGAACTATACATTTTTAACTAAATAAATCCCCTTTTATTAAAAGCCAATCCATCTCTGGCATGTTGCATTCCAGCAGATAGCAAACTATAACACTATATCAGGTATCTTCTTGTTCTCACATAAGTACATATGCACCATGTGTGCCATTGTGATAGCAAACAGTAGCAGAATGTGCTTGTAAATGTTCTTCTGGATGTTCTAAATTGCACTTTTATAGATTAATTTGTACTTATTTCATGCAAACTTTTCATTGACTTGTGTTCTAGTTTGCTGGCTGCCGGAATGCAACACACCAGAGATGGATTGGCTTTTAATAAAAGGGGATTTATTTTGTTGGTTCTTCAGAGGAAAGGCAGCTAACTTTCCACTGAGGTTCTTTCTTACGTGGAAGGCACAGGATGGTCTCTGCTGGTCTTCTCTCCAGGCCCTTGGGTTCCAACGACTTTCCCAAGGGTAACTTCTTTCTGCATCTCCAAAGGCTTGGGCTGAGCTGCTAGTGCTGAGATGAGGAATGCCAAGCTGCTTAGGCTGTGCTACTTTGCGTTCTCTCATTTAAGCACCAGCCAATTAAGTCAAACTTCACTCATTGCAGCAGACACGCCTCCTAGCCGACTGCAGATGTAATTAGCAACAAATGAGGTTCACGTACCATTGGCTTATGTCCGCAGCAACAAAACTAGGTATGCTCACCTGGCCAAGTTGACAACTGAATCTAACTAACACAACTTGTAACATATGTATAGAATAAATGCATACAGAAAAACTATACATATAAATGAAACACACCAAGGTACCCAAAATGAATATACACAGAGGTGACTTGGGCCAACATTAAAATATATTACTACCAGAATTCTAAAGTCCTAATTGTATTTAGTCTCCTCTTACTGATTTTAAAATGCATGGCTTAGCATTGCCTACCTTTGGTATGTATATAATTGAAATTGTTTAGTATACTAAACAATTGTATATGGATTCTTTCATTCACAATATATTTCTGCAAATATTTCTATTATTTCATAGTTAGAGTTTATTCTGTTTCATTGCTGTATAACATTTAGTATCTGAATATTCCCCAATTTATTGTTTCTAATTTTATCTTGCTTAGCCATGGTGGGTATTTATCACTTTTATACATCTATTCAAATAACCATGTTTTGGCTTTGTACATTTTCTCTTTAGATCTGTGTTCTACTTCTTTGATCTATGCTCTTTATTACTTTCTTCCTTCTACTTTCTCTGTGTTTGATATACTACCCTATGAATTTTTAGATGGAAACATTGATCACTGACTTTCAGTCTTTTCTATCATATACACCATTAAGATAATAAATTTTCATCTCAGCTGTACATTATTTGCCAAATATCAGTATATGACAATTCATTGCCATCATTCACTCCAAAATAATATCCTCTGTTTTGGTTTGCTAATGCTGCCAGAAATGCAGTAAACTAGAAATGGAATAGCTTTTAGAGGAAAATTTACTGAATTATAAGTTTATAGTTACAAGGTCATAATTTCCAAATGAAGGCATCTGGTGAAAGACAACTTGACTCAAGAAAAGCCAATGTTTATCACATGGGAAGGCACATAGCTGGTATCTGCTAATTCTTGTTCCTGCTTCTAGTTTTTGAAGGCAGTGGTTTCCTCCTTAAGATTCTTTGGGCCTTCACTTAGCTCCTCCAGGACAAACTTGGGATTCTGGTTTGTTTAGGATTTCATGGGAAGGCACATGGCAGCATCTTATGGACTCTGCATCTCCAAATATCTGTGTCTCAGCATTTTCTGTCTCTTTCAGCAGTCCAAGCATCTCCAAAATTATGTGTCTCTGTCAGGTCTGAAGCAACCATCCTCAAAGCATCTGCATCTGAGGTTTCTCTAAAATGTTTCTCCTTTTAATCGAATCCTGGAAATTAATCAAGACCCAACTTAGGCAGAGTTACATAAAAAATGAAACAGAAATCCACACGCACAATTGGGTGTGTCACATCTCCATTGAAATGATTCAATCAAAATGTCCCATGCACAACTGGTGTATCACATCTCCATGGAAACAATCCAATCAGTTTCCACCCTCACAATATTAAAAGTAATATAACTGCTGCTCCTGCATTACTGGATCAGGAAAGAGGACATGGCTTTCTTGGTTATATAACAGTTTCAAAACAGCACATCCTCCAAAAAAGCTTATTTCCCACCACAAAGCAGATAGTATGCTGCGTGGGCATTTTAGTCAAATTAAACCATTTATGGGGCAGGGCTGGGTTATAACTCTGATAAAACATTATCTTTTTTCTTTCAGCCAAGCTCTTTTATCTGTGAACCTGATAGGTTCTTCTGGTCTTCTCTACTTTGCCTCTTACTTTTCACAGGAAAATCATGTCTTGTGAGACAATTAAAAAGTCATCTCCATTTTTCAGAGACTTACCTCATGGGGTTTTAACCTAATATACCATATAAATACTAGAGCTGGAGTAGCATTCCATAGGAAAACAGTACTGCATGATTAAGGCTCTCCAAATCTCCTCCAAAAGCTCTGCTGAGGTCTCTGTGCACCAGCAGAACTCCCAACATGTGCAGTCCTGATTTTCAGCCTTCTATCTTTACTCAGAAACAACAAATACCCACAAGGTACAAGTGGCCCAGAATTCAATTCACATCACTGAATGTCTGTGTTTCTGGAATTATATCATTTTAGCTTTGTGTGCTGCAACAAGACTGTGATCCCTTCATTCAGTAGATTTCTCTATTTTATCTGGCTTTTCTAGTCGTTCATAACAGGAATACTGTTAATCACAAGTTACTGCATCCCCTTCAGGAGCAGAAGCCTATCTGTATATTTTCAACAAAACTGCTGTCTATTCACCTACTCACTATGTGCCAAGCACTATTCTAGATTCTCTGGATGTAAAGCAAAATTGTTAATACATAACAAGTGCATATATATATATATATATATATATATATATATATATATATATATATGCTCATATGAATTACAACCATGTGCTGGGGAAATATGAAGAAAAAAACAACATTTATGGCATGTTAGATAATTCAAGGAATGAGGTGAAATGTAATGGTAAATGGTACGTGACTGACAAAGAAGGCCTGAAAGTGGCACTGTTCAACTGAGATTTCATAGCAATAAGAAATAAATATTAAAATCTTCTTTTCCAGGCCCTTTGCAATGACAATTGTGAGAGAAAATACCTCCCATTCAAATGGAAGCAATAGTCACAGAGTAAAACCAGGAAAGCAAGCAGATAAATGGAATGCTAACACAAAATATTGAGAATATAGGGGATTCAACTTGTTCTAATTTGCCAGCTGCTGGAATGTGTTATACCAGAACTAGAATGGCCTTTAAAAAGAGGAATTTTATAAGTTGCTAGTTTCCAGTTCTGAGGCTGAGAAAATGTTCCAAATAAAACAAGCCTATAAAAATGTCCAACTTAAGGCACCAACAAGAAGTTACTTTCACTCAAGAAAGGCTGATGAAGTTCAGGGTTTCTTTCTCAACTAGAAAAGCAAGTGGAAAAATCATGATGTCTACTAGCTTCCTCCCACAGGCCTCTTGCTTGCTGGGGGTGTTCTCCTTCTTCATCACCAAAGATCACACTTGTGGACTCTGTGGTTTCTCCTCATTCCAAACCTTTCTCTAAAATGTTTCCTCATTTAAGGATTCCAATAAACTAATCAAGACTCACCTGGACTTGTTGGAGTCACATCTTTCTCTATTCAAATGTTACTACCCACATTTAGGTGAATCACATCTCCTTGGAGATAGCATAATCAAGTTTCCAATTTATAGTACTATTTAGGGATTTCAAAAATGGCTGCTCCCACAAGATTGATAAGGGTCAATACATGGCTTTTCTAAGGTACATAAATCCTTTGACACTGGCAGAGACATTATTGACCTGAGGTCTGGAGGAAAAATGAAAAAAAAATGAGAAAGGGTTGGACTTAAAATTAAAAAAGGACTTGGTGCATGGGTAGTTCAGTGGTAGAATGCTCACCTTCTATGAGAAAGACCCGGGTTCAAGGTCTTTCTCATAGAAAGACCCTGCAGGCCCACAAAGAAAGAAAAAATCAAAAGTGGATTTTCAAAGCAGCAAAAAAGAAAAAGCAGGAAAAAGAAATTTAAACATTCTCACAATTGAAATAGCAGTTTCCAGTTTGAGAAAAGTTCATTCAGACTCTTCATTTATTAGGAATTCACCAAAGGCCTTCATTTGCTACTGGACTTTTTCAGCAACATAATCCACTAGGATGTGGGTGCAGAAGAAAAGGATAGAATAGTAATTGGCACTTAATGAGAAATCAATAAGTATTTGTCAAGTTGAAATAAATTTTAAGTAAAAAATAATTTTGCGGATGCTGCTGGTGCTTCCATAGTAGCATTCTCCTAAGTCAGAGAATGCTATATGTGTGCTAAAAAAGCAGATATGGAGAAAATGGGGCATTTATACACTGCAGGTGGGAAGGTATAATGGTATAGCTGCTATGGAAGACAGTCTGGTAGTTCCTCAGAAACTAAATATCGAGTTTCCCTATGACCTGGCAATACCACTACTTGGGATATACTCAGAAGAGCTGAAATCAATGATTTCACACTGATGTTCATGGCAGCACTATTCACAATGACTGAAAAATGAAAATAATCCAAATGCCTATCAAGAGATAAGTGGAGTAACAAAATGTGGTCTATACATATGATGGAGTATTATGCAGCAGTAAGGGGAAATAATGTCCTGAACCACATGAAGAGATGGATGAGGACATAGTACTAAGTGAAATAAGCCAGAAACAAAAGAACAGATATTGTATAATTCCACTTTCATGACCATGGTAAAGGTAAAATCAGAGGCTTCTAATACAGAATATAGGGGGCCTAGAGATTCACGGAATCTTGAGATGGGTGAACTGTTTGCTAATGAGGTTGAACTTAATTATAAGAGAATAGACAGAAGTGAAGGTGGTTCACTACTGGGTCTATAAGTAATAATATCATATTGAAGGTGAAAATGATTGAAAGTGTTGCATAGACTCATATGACCCACCAATTAACATTACAAATATAAATAAGTTCTTCCATGAACTACTGCAAGTTATGACTCTTCTACAAAGAGTATATAATTTTGTGGTATAGAGGGAAAAGTGGTACTGCATATTCTGGGCTATATTTAACAGGAAAACATCAAAAGTGCCACAGCAATAGCAAGCATAATATTGGGGGATGGTCAAGATTTAGGGGGAGGTTTGGATTTTCTATTTGGTGAGGGTGTGTTTATTGGCTATATTTCCTTTGGGAATGAATGAAATTTTCTAAAATTGAAAGTGTTGTTGGGCTGTTGACACTGGACATTACATGAAAGAAGCAAAAGATGGAGGTGGCAGAAAGATGGACTGACTGAGAAGTAGATTGGCAAATGGTGGCATAAACATTTAATTGAACACAGTGCTGCTACAAAAAGGAATGAAGTTGGGAGGTATGCAACAATGTGAAAGAACCTGTGGGACATTTCACAAGGCAAAATAAACCATAAACAAAAGAGCAGATATTGAATGATCTCATTTAGAAAATACTTTTAAGAAAATGGGGCCTAGATTTTAAGGTCTTGTAGCAGCCATATTTAGTCTGGATTGCTAATTGCTATTCTGGATTTTAAGAGGCCATATTATATATGTTTAGCCTGGTATTTAGAGATAAGAATGAAGTTGACCAGGTTTGGATTAAGATAATTCACAATATAGGAATAAGGAAGACATTGACTGCATTTAGAACTTCACCTATTCCTTGAGACAAAAGGAAGATAGCTTTTTTTTATGTCCAGAGCCTAAATTTTCCATAGCAAATCATCTAACTCAGCCTGTCTGGATCGATCATTTAAAGAATCCAAACACAGGGTGCTGAAAATAAGAATAAGACACTTTAATCCTATATAGCTTAATGTAATGCCTGGATACCTCACAGAGGATATTAAGCAGATAATCAAAAAATACCCACAAAGTCTCTTGAGGGATGGGAGAAAAATTATGGAACTATTAAACTTTACTACTGGGAAACCCTGGATACTGTGCCAAACATTAGGTACACAAAATCAATAGGTCTAGCCCTTGATCTTAAGGCTTCTCTAGTGAAGCTTATGTAAGTAGGGGAGAAGATTAGCCTACCTATAAATATGCTGGAAAATCACCTACATAGAATCTATTTTGTTGCTCGGATGGGGCCTTTCTCTCTCTAAGCCCAGCTCTGCATGTGAAACCATTGCCCTCCTCCCTATGTGGGACATGGCATCCAGGGATTAAAGTCTCCCTGGTGGAACTGGAGATGACTTCCTAGGATGAGCCTAGCCATTTCACTGTGGGATCAACAATCCCATCCTGACCAAAAGGGAGGGGGGGAGAAGCGTAACCAATAAGGTACCAGTAGCTGAGAAAGTTCAAATAGAGTCAAGAAGTTACAGTTGATTGGAGGTCACTCTTATACATGCTTCAGTTAGACATTGCTACCTATCATAACATGTCAAACCCCAACAAAACCATTCTTGACAACCCTAAAGAACACATAGGGCACTATATATGTTCTATGCAGTAGAGTAACTCTCCATAACCTACAACCTCCAGATGGGTCCCTATACAAGATAATGCACAGGGGCCAGTCCTTCCAGAATGTCTACTAGTCCCCTCTATCTCATATTATTTATTGACAGCTCCTTCCAATATGAAAAGCTAGAATGGCTATAGCCCCAAATACTCACAAATAAAGAGTGGGAGGAAGATGAAAGATGATGGTGGAGTTATTCAGAGAAGGTTGGGTTTAACAAATGAGTATGAGTGATGAATCATACTGATATTTCATTTAGCCTCCAGTACCTTTGAGCAGCTAGAAATAAAAAAAAACTAAAATTGTGGGATTGTAAACAATAGAAAACTATGAAATCTGTTCTACAACTAATTATTGTGATGTACTTTGAAATTTATTGCTTTTATGTATATATGTTATTTAAAGAGAAGGAGTAACATAACAAAGAAGATAGGATTTAACAAATGAATATGACTGCTGAATCATTGTATTGATATTTCTATTGGTCTTCAGTGTCTTGGAGCAGCCAGAATAAAAAATGAAAAAATTGTAAACTGTAACACACACCAAACTTTAAAATCTGTTCTATAATTTCTTATTAAAATATACTTGAAATTTTATTGCTGTTTTTGTATATATGTTATATTTCACAATAAAAAACATTAAAATACATATATGTATCTCAGCTTCTAAATATATATTTAAGGTTATACAGTGTTGGCTGTGGCTATGACTCTAAGGAATGTTAAAGTAAAACAAAAGAGATGGGATCAGGGGGTCTGAAGATCAGTGATAACTTTATTCTTAACCAAATCCTGCTTATATACTGCAGAGTGACAAAAGGCATGCATGCATTTCCTGAGGGAATAGAGTGCTTATCTTTCCCTGCTCTCTTCCTTCATACTTAACATAAGCATTTGGGGTAAACATTCTCTTCCTCCCAGACTGTTCTACATAAAGCAGATAACAATCTCCACAGTTTACTACCACCACCACCCTGATGCCAGCTGCTCCTAACAAATTCTTCAGGTCTTGTTTTAACCCTTGCTCCTACAATGCAGGTTTGAAAACATTATGTACCCCAGAAAAGCATGTTATTTTAGTTCCATCTTGTGGGGACTAAACTAATTTTGGCTAAGGTTTTTTATCAGGTTGCTTCTATGGAGATGTGACCCCACACATTCAAAGTGGGTGCTGCAAGTTCCTCAAGAGATAAACATTTTGTAGAAAGCTCAGACTCAGACATTTGGAGATGCAGAAGAAAAATGCCCCAGGAAATACAAGAAACTGAGGGAACTGTTTGAAACCAGAAGCCAGGAGAGGACAGTAGACATCACCATGTGCCTTCCCATGTGACAAAGAGAGGACACCTTTCCTATAAGAAGGTATCTTTTCTTTGGTGCCTTAATTTGGACATTTTCACATGCATAGTATTGTAACTTGTAACTTAATAAATCCCCTTATAAAAGCAATCCATTTCCGGTATATTGTATTCTGGCAGCTTTAACAAATTGAACCAGATTTTGGAACCAGGAGTTGGGTCCTGCAAGATGCAAATACTAAAAATGATGGTATGGCTTTATAAATGGATAACAGGAAGTTCTGAAAAAAGTGTAAGATGCCTAGATGACCTAGATTGTTTTGATGAGACTGTTGGTAGAAATAAGGACTCTAAAGATACTTCTGATGAGACCTTAGGCAGAGATGATGACTATATTAGTGCAAACTGGAGGAAAGGTAACCTGTAATATAAAGTGGTAGAAAATTTATCAAAATTGAGTAGTCATCTTGCAAGGGAGGCTGACAGATTGCATGTTTTGTTAAATCCTCATGTGGGGCAAAACATACAACCTGTCAGCCATTGGAGGAGTTATATAGAAAGGAATTAAGGAGGATGACATTGTCTGATGGGTTTTTTTTTTTTTTGCATGAGTTGGCACCAAGAATTGAACCTGGGTCTCCAATTGAGACACTGTGGCCTGCTGTCTGATGTCTTTGACTACTATATGTTATATGCCAAACCCACAATTTTTTTTACAGGATGTGTATGAACAAAACAACTGCCTGTCTGGGGTAAAAGGGCCAGAGAAGCAATAGATTGAAGAAAAAAGTGACTTCAAAGGTAGAATCATGGAAGCTAAGGTCTGGAGCCAGGAAATTTCAGGCCAGAAGGGCAGATTCAGCTATGAATGTGAAGAGGGTGAGCTTGCCTTGGAGGCAAAATGTAGGCCTTCTGTTTCATTGCTCAGAAAGAGTGTTACCCCTCAGGCTTCAGAGAGGGTGGATTACATTCCCCAGGAATTAGGAAGAATATGGCCACCATGCCACTGTTCTGAAGGGATTGAGAGTATGCCTGAAAGATGGCAGAGTGTCTGGATGCTGAATGCAAGGTGTTCTCCCCAATGCTCCCCAATGTTGCAGCACTAATCCCAGTGTTTTCTGAGATCAAGGCCATTTGCAATACCTCTGGAAATGGTGAGACTGTCACTCTTCTAAGCCATTCAAAATGAAATGCCATTCCATAAATGACTCTGACATTTTGAAATCTAATGGACTAGGCTCTACAGATTTTCTGAATTGTTTGTGATTGGTAATCCCTGTTTTTCTTTACAAATTTCTCCCTATGGAAATGAAAGTGTTTTTCCTATGACTGTGTCTCCTTTGTCCATTGACAGCAGATACTTTGTTCTGAGTTTCACAGGTTCTCAGCCAGAGGATAATTTTTCCTTACAACAGACCATATCTGTAGCTGATTTTGATGAGACTTTGTACTGATT
The DNA here is from genome assembly GCA_004026745.1 of Myrmecophaga tridactyla. Lineage (NCBI taxonomy): Eukaryota > Metazoa > Chordata > Mammalia > Pilosa > Myrmecophagidae > Myrmecophaga > Myrmecophaga tridactyla. The sequence continues at coordinate 66,098 of PVIY010004054.1, read as the reverse complement.
CTGACTTCATACTGTTTTTGCATTGTTGTTGAAATGGCTTGAGGCTTTTGTGATATGACAGAAGAATATACTTTTTATATGAAAAGAATGTGTCTTCTTGTAGTCCACAAGATGGAATATGTTGGCTTAAAACTGCTAAGTACCCCCTGAAAACCCATTTTAATCCAATCATGTGGATGCAAACCTATCATAGAGTGGAACCATTTGATTAGGTTGCTTCTATAGAGATGTATACAACCAATTGTGGGTATCTTTACATTAGTCTGTTTCCATGGAGATGTGATCCACCTAGTTATGGGTGGTACTTCTGCTTTGGTTGTTTCCATGGAGATATGGCACCACCCATTCAAAGTAGGTCTTAATATGCTTACTGGAGTCCTTCAAGAAAAAGTGAACTGCAAAGTCTGGGTCATGCACTCATAGGAAATGATTTTCTTCCAAGGTACAACATCTATAATCAATCTGGGAGTTGTGATTGTGCAGTAACAGACATGAACAAAGGATAAGCTGAACTGGAAGCAATGCTGGGGGGCTCTAGCATCTGACTGTTTCATTGGCCATCACAATAAGAAAATTTGACAACAGAGTTGCAAGGTAGTGAAACACAAAGACCACAAACAGTATTTCATCCTCTAAAACATCCTACATTAATGCAAACAGAATGAACTTATTCATATTGCTATTAAAACACATAGTTACAGTACATGTAGGAAGGATACAGCTGAAAAGAGCTTAGTTGCAAAGAAACTTGAAATTGTTGTCATTTGGCAAGAGTAGTGGGCCTTATTCCTCATTACTATAGTTCTAGCTTGCTAGCTGCTGGAATGCAACACACCAGAAATGGATTTGCTTTTAATAAAAGGGGATTTGTTTTGTTAATGTATAGTTCTTCAGAGGAAAGGCAGCCAACTTTCAACAGAGGTTCTCTCTTATGTGGGAAGGCACAGGGTGATCTCTGCTGGACTTCTCTCCAGGTCTCAGAGTTCCAACATCTTTCCCTGGGGTGCTTCCTTTCTGCATCTCCAAAGGCCTGGGCTGAGCTGTGAGTGCTGAGGTGAGTTATGCTGAGCTGCTTGGGCTGTGTTACATTGACCTCTCTCATTTAAGCACCTGTCAATTAAGTCAAACATCATTCATTGCAGCAGTCACACTTCCTAGCAAGCTGCAGATGTAATCAGCAACAGATGAGCTTCATGTACCATTGGCTCACATCCACAGCAACATAACTAGGCACCTTCACTTTGCCAAGTTGACACCTGAACCTAACTACCACACCTACTTATATTTTAATTCCATGTATAATGTAATTTTGTGGTTTCTGATGCTTTCCACATGTTATGATCCCATGAAAACTTTTTTTTTAAAATGCTAATAACCATGCTTTATCCAAAGGGTTTTCCTGTAAGGGACTTAGGCTTTTTTTTTGATAAATTAAAACTCATAAGTCATTGATTGTGCTCTCACAAGATCTGAGAACTTCTGGCATGCTGTTGACCTTGAACAAGTCACTTTAGTGTCTTAAAATTTTTACTTCATGAAAACTAGAGATTCTATTGGACTCTATTTTAAGTGTATGCATATATATGAGAAATAGGTGCACAGATTTTGCATCTCAATTACTGAAATACTTTCCCATATTATTCAAAAAAAACATTAAATTTGGAGAGTTTCTCTCTAGAAAAACATTTATTGATTTTGATATTATTTTGGATTCTTTAATCCTGACCTCATCAGTATATGGATTGTGTTAGTTTCTAAGAAGCAAACATTTCTCGAATATTTGGCTCATTACAGCCATAATTTTAACCTTCATTTTTCAGGTACATGAGAGTTTTGAATACATCACTGAGGCTTGCATTATTGAGGTAAATTATTAAGTATGTGCAATCATCCATTTCTCATACCAGATGTGTGGTATTGAGTTTCACATCCTATGGCTCCAACATGATGTATGTCTTATATTTATATAAACTGAACAATGTCTTTTTCTAACATATGATTCTCCTTCACTATCTTGCTGAAGAATTGTTTTCTTCTAATATTTATCCTTGTTCAAACATAATTTCAAATATATTTGTTTCTCTGATACAGATGTTTCCATGCTTTGCTTATATACATACATTTCTATATAAATGTTTTATACAGTAATGTTAACACATACTTTGATTTTAACATCGGATTATAAATGACTTTTCCCATATAACAAATGAGAATATATAAAGCATTTTTCTATTTTAGAAGCAAAATAATTAAATTGGTTTGGTGAAACAATTGGAATTAATTTGCTCATGATTATTAGGTTAAGAATGTCCAAATCAAGGTGCCATTAAGGCAATTCTTTCTTCCTAAAGACTGGCACTCTGGAACTGTCTGCTCACAAATCATGATCGTTAGCTTTTCCTGTAGCAAGGCATATACCTGCTGTTCTTCATCTCCTCTATTTTTTTCCCTTCTCTTCCACATTTTACAAATGTCAGTTTCTTACTTTCCATCACTTTCTGCACATTTTAATTTAATTTCACTTATAAATAAGTTATAGGATTAAGACATTTCTTTAGTGAGGTGGGTAACATCGTAACTGAAATAATAACTTCAAATAGTTAAAAATTTGGTTCACACCTACAGGAATGAATTAAATATAAGAACATGTTTTTCTGGGGTATATACAGTTTCAAACTACAACAACAGGTAATGTATCTCCTTCCATAATATTCCAGTTTTTTATGGTTATACCATTATATAGTAAGTTTAAATATCCCTTGTTGTGTACACATAGAAACATAATTTTCCATTGTTTCTAAAAATATGGAAGATGACAAAGATTTACAGTCTAAATCAAACTTGTTACATTACCTTCTTTACTTGGCTGATAGAATTAATATCATGATATTAATTTCTTTGATTACCAGCAATAACAATATTTTGTAGATTTTTACTTTATATATATTTATCTGTTTTGAATTATGTGTAACTTTGGGCAATTAATTTTTCAATATCTTTAAGTTTTGTGCTTTTCACTTTCTTTCATTCTTATAGAGACAAATCTGCCAAAAAATTTTCACTTGCAGTAGTTTAAGTCTATTAGGGAAATAAAATTTTACACTGCTTTAATACATCTTTACATTTTGATATGAATCTCAGACTATCTGAAATTTATTTTAGTATGAGTTTTGAGCTCCTCTCTTTTTCTGATTAATCACTAATCCAGAAATGACTCAACAATTCTGTCTAGTCAGTTATCATTTAAGTACTAAGAATCTGCTCAGGTCTGTAATAGATACAGTTAAAACACAACAACATTAATTGCACAAGAATTATATGGACCTATATGTGAAAATATTAAATGAATTTTTGTTCTAAAAGTAAAGAGACTCCTAGAGAATGAACTAGCTTTTCACTGAAGGTTTAAAACAGATGAAAGTGGAATTATGGTTTTAAATTTGTGAGACTCACATTTCCTAGTCAATTCTCTGGAACTCATGTATTCAATAAATTTATAGTAATTTGACCAGGTAAGAATATTTTGAAGTAGTAAATCAGAAGGTCCAGACATTCTAACAAATTCATATAATCTAAATAAAACCTGAATATTGTTGCAATCTGTTCTAGTTTGCTAGCTGCCAGAATGCAATATACCAGAAATGGGATGGCTTTTAAAAAGGGGAATTTAATAAGTTGCTAGTTTACAGTTCTAAGGCCAAGAAAATGTCCCTATTACAACAAGTCTATAGAAATGTCCAATCAAAGGCATCCAGGAAAAGATACCTTGGTTCAAGAAGGCTGATGAAGTTCAGGGTTTCTCTTTCATCAGAGAAGGCACATGGTGAACACATTCACAGTTTCTCTCTCAGATGGAAAGGCAAATGGCAACCAAGGTATCATCTTCTAGCTTTCTCTCCTGGCTTCCTATTTCATGAAGCTCCCTGGGAGGGTTTTCCTTCTTCATCTGCAAAGATCACTGACTTGTAGGCTCTCTGCTTCTCATGGTTATGTCATTTTTCTCTTCTGCTTCTTAATCTCCTTCATTCTCCAGAATGTTTCTTCTTTTATAGAACTTCAGAAACTAATCTATACCCATCCAAATTGTTGGAGACATGTCATCACTTAATCCAGTTTAACAACCATTCTTGATTAAATCATATCTCCAGGGAGATGATCTAATTACCATTTCAAACATACAGCATTGAATAAGGATTAGAAGAAATGGCTGCCTTTACAAGATGAGATTAAGATTAAAACATGGCTTTTCTAGAATACATACATCATTTCACACCAGCACAGAGTCTAACTGAAATAATATTAGCTCAACATGATAATACTAGTTATATAATAATTAGAAACTCTGAATGACAGTTCTTTTTATATCTTGTAAGTATAAAAAAGAAAATGAATGGATTATTAGTTCATCTCAATTCATTGGGTTCCTAATGGAAGCTACAGACAAAAATGAGGTATTCGTCACTGTGAGGAAAGGAGGAAGTAAGTGAGAAATGTGAGAACATATATGCAAGAATAGAGATGTACACACTGTTTCATGTAAACAGAAATGACCTCCATGAATGAATTGAACCAGATAGTTTTAAGAGACAAAGTTTGTGGGCCGATAATGGACATCTCTGAAAACCAAGCCATGTGATACTATATTTCCTTGCTTTAAATAAGCAAAGAGAAGATTTAAGGATAGCAAGACAAAAAAGCAGCAGTTGAACAAAATGAATGCATTGCCTCTGACCAACACCACCTCAGAATTTTAGCATTTTTTCCAGGCATGCCTTCTTAACCCTCCTGAACTATTTTACCTCTCTGTTTTTGCTTGTATTTTATGAGGTGTGGTGGTGATCCAGTACTGAAGCATGATTTTCTCCTATTTAATATCCTTGTTTTTCTTTATCTGTTCATATTTTAACCAATTTAATTTATATCAGGTCCAAATGTTTGCAGCTAAACTCAAATATTCTAGTTATCCAGATAAATAAACATTTATCTCTGCTCTGTCTGTGCCTGTATTACTATGAAATCTATTAAATATATACTGAAGATAATCCTAAGTTAAATATAATTCATGTACTATAACCTTAAAATATAAAAAAAAGTTTTTATAATTGTTATTTCATTTGTCCTGAAAATTTTCTTTCAAGGTGTGTGCAGCCATTCACTTTGTTTTCTTTTATGTGCAAAGATTGATCTGTAATAGAGTTATGCCTCAGAAAGTTGGTCTAGAGCTAGGACCGAGTTTTGTTCTATAGTTTATCCCTCTAGCATCTACCCTACAAGTCATATAAAACAAGTATAACAGCAATCTATGTAAATTGCTCTCTGGGAAAGAGAATTCCTTAGCCAACACAGAAAGATGCCAATTGACATCTTAAATTCCAGTCTCTAACCAAAAAACAAATTTTGTTAACCTAATGATGGGGAAAATATCAAAGCAGATAACAATGAAGGGAGAAAAGAGAAAAGAATCAATGGAATCAGGGAGGGAAAATGTACAATGATAGTGAGCAGACATCAGGAAAGAAAGAAGAGCCAGAGGGTAAGATTAAGAAAGAAATGTACAGTAGAGGTGATAAAAAGATTATTAAAGATCATTTGATGAAATGTTCATCACAAAGTTCAGCTGATTTTCCCTAATAATCCCCCAACACTATCAATTACCCCTAAACCAGAGAGATATGTCATTATGGATCATGAGCAAAGGTAGCCATGGGTCTTAACAAACCAGGACAGTGGCCTAGAAGTAGCCCTAAATTATACACTGTTCCTGAAACATCACACTAACCTCAAACTTTTCAAATGAGGGAAAATCCAAAGATTAGAAACTTTTGGGATGGATTGAACACCATAATATACTTACCATCCTCTTCGTGGCCAGAGAGGCTTTTGAGAGACAACGTACTTTTATATGGAGGCCAGGAAGGTTTAGGACACATGGTCACGATAATCCTTCATTTTGGAAATACCATCCAAGTGGTCCAATGTTTTATAGGAGAAAAAAATATTTCAAAATTATCAGTCTTCAGAAGGTCAAATGAAGAAAATATTTTATACTGATAGAAAAATTTACCATTTATAAGGTACATTAAGCAAATATACACCTTTCAATGAAGTATGTTGCTCATAACTTCAAGTGCAATTTACCTAAAATGTGATTCATATGAAGTCTGGATTAGACAAGAAAAACATACTTAATTACAGTTTAGTGATGTCTTCTATCATAGGAGGTTATAGGAAGTAGAAATTTATTGAGAGAAAGAACTCACCCTGTGTCCCAACTTCATATGTTTCCTCCCAAGAGACACAGTTTAGACAAAAACACAGTATATAGGCATACAGGAGGGTGGGGGAGAAGTGATAAATTCTTAATACAGTGCCAAAAACTCTTTTATGAAAGAATCTGTTCCTGTGCTGTGAGCATTAAATGCCTTGTGGGTCAGGTCCATTCCCACAGGTTTTCATTTGGGAAAACATTAGTTTAATACTTCTACTTTTTCTACATTGCATATTAGGATTAATTCCCAAAGATGTTTAAAGTTTCTAAGGAAACTCCAAGCCTCAGAAACTCCAAATAAAATCTTACATCCAGTCCTGAAGGACTGTCCAATGAACCACACAACTCAGACAATGCAAGGGCAAAAGCATTGGGCTAATTAGTTAAGCTTCAAATCACTCTGAATTGCAGATGAGGAACATGATTCCCTTCTCCATATAATTTTCTTAAGCTTACCTCTTTAAGAAGCATGAACCTCTTTGAAACCGGTTAAGGAAATAGAAGTGAAATATATGTACTAAGCATGAATCTTGTCCATACTAGTTACCTGCTGTGCTAACTTAAATAATTTCCTTGATCTCTTTAATTTTCAATTTTTCTTTTTATAAATATTAGTAAAAATAATTGTTTACTTATTTTAACATTATTAATATTTTTCTTCCACTTCTAATCATATTTATGTTCTATGTCAGTGCAAGAAGGAGAGGTGAGAGAAATAAAAGATAAAATAATTATTGAATGCTTTTTTGTAAATTCTTTAATTTTTGAGGATATATCTGAGAATATATGCTCTTTAATGTCAGGGAAGAAAGTTCAATTTATGATTTTGAATATTGTTGCAAGATATTCAATTTGGGATAGATGAAAACTTACTTTCCTACCAGGGAAACCTTACTACTACCAATAGCTTTGACTGTAGAATTACCTAAATGGCAAGCTGCACCTGCTTGATACCTTCAATGATCATAAAGTGAAAGGTTGGATTTGAGATGTTAGTGATAGAAGACAGAAATGGCCATGGGAGAATGGTACAAATGAATTCTATCATGCTTTGTTTATTTACTGAAGAGCCTAGTGGCCATGAGCACTCCCATATGTCACAGAGAAACATGTTGGATAAAAACATGACACACCTCCTGAATCTTACTATTAAAAGAGTCCTGCAAGGCTTTTGAGGAAGATTTTCAGTAATTCATTTAGAGACTCAGTGCTTCAACTCCCCAGTCAATTAAATGAACATAAGAAGACTTACCTTTTTAAACTATTCATAAAGATTCAGAGATAAAATATTGAAAGAAAAATTTCCTGACTCAGAGAAAGTGCAAAAAAAATTTATGTTTGTATTAATTTTCCTTAAGCATATTGAATTGATGCCAAGAGAAGGAAAATCGATCACCCAAACTCACACAGCTAATTAGTATTACAACTGAACTTAGAAGCAAAATTTGTTGATGACATTCTAAATCTCCTTTCTTTTAGTAACATAATGTTAATAATAACATAATAACTCTTGAAGTCCCTTAGCCTGGGAAATAAGAACAGCCAAGGAATGAGTTTCTGCATGAAACTACTCACTTCAAAGTCCCTAAACTAACAACCAGCTCAGAAAGAATAATCAAGTTTCCAATTTTATAGGATTTTTTAAACATGGGCTGGCACTGCGAATCAAGGTAGGAATGTACTGGAGAATGGATGCAAGATTCTTTCCAAGTCAAAATCACCATGCCCCACAGACATGTGGGCTCATGATGGCTGTATAAATCATGATTATAGTTATTTGTGTCCTCTCTTTTTTGTCAGTCTGATAAAGGTTTCTTGAATTTATTGATCTCTTCAAAGAACCAACTTTTGCTGTTGTTCATTCTCTGTATTGCTTTATACTCTATTTCATGTCTCTTGACTCCAATCTTTGTTATTCTTTCCTCTTGCTTACTTTGGAGTTAGTTTGGTCTTTTTTTTGTAGATTATTCTGCTGTATAATTAAGTCTTGATTTCATATTTTTCTTACTTTTTAATATAATAATGCAGCTGTAAATTTTGCTCTCAGCAGTTCCTTTCCTGCACTATATTTTTGTATGATATATTTTTGTTTTCTACTTTCCCTTGTTATTTCCTCTTTGACCCATTAGTTGTTTAAGCATAGTTTGCTTAATTTCCACGTTTGACAATTTTCCCCCAAAAGCAGCAGAATATGCATTATTTTCTAATGAGTATGGATCATTATTCAGGATATACCAGATCTTAGGTTATTAAAACATTCACAATAAATTTTTAAAATATTGAAAGTATACAGTATATCTGCTCTGACCACGGTAGAATTAAGCTAGAAATAAATAACAGAGGGAAAAGTAGAAAATTTTGCCAATTTCTGCCTTCTGATGAGAGAATTCAATCCACTTACATTTAAAGTAACTACTGGTTACTAGTAATGCAGGATTTTTTTTCTACCACTGTAGTAGTTTGTCTTTTTAAGCCTTACACCATTTCCATCCACACATTTTTCCACTGATACCTAATTTCTTATTTATTTGATATTTTTGTAGTGTAACATTTTGATTACACTCTTATTTCTTCTAACATATATTTTCTGATTTTTTTGTATGGTTACCAAGGGACATAATATCCTATATCTATAAACAATCATATTCAATTTGATATTAACTTAACTTTAGTAACATACACAAACACTATTCTATACCCATCCATTTCCCCACCTCTTTGTTGTACTTGTTACAAATTATATCTTTACATATTGCATAATTCCAAACCATAAATTTATCATTCCTTTTCATTAATTTGCATTTTCATGCATTTAAAAAACCTCTCCCTCATTTTTTTTCACCCTCATTTTTGAAAGGGAATTTTGGTGGACATAAAATCCTGTTTGGCAATTGTTTTATTTTAGCATTTTAAATATTTCTTTCCACCACATTGTGGAAGGGGTGAAGGAAGTACAGTTCCACAATTTCGGATTTCTCTTTCTAGTACCTCCAAGACACTGGAAACTGACAGAAACATCAATATATTGATTCAGCAGTCACGCTTATTTGTTAAATCCTATCTTCTCTATTATACTCCTTCTCCTTAAATAACATATATACCTAAAAGCAAAACATTTCAAAGTACATCACAACAAATAGTGGTAGAACAGGTTTCACAGTTTGGTGTGTGTTACAATTCCACAATATTAAGTTTTATTTCTAGCTGCCCAAAGGTACTGAATAGAGAAATATCAGTAAATTGATTCAGCACTCATTTGTTAAATCCAACTTTCTCTATATAACCCCATTATCACCTCTGATGTTTCTCACACTCTGTAGGGGTATTTGGGCTATGGCAATTTTAACTTTTTTTTTATTGTATAGTATAACATTATACAAAGAAAAGGAAAAAAAGCAATAGTTTTCAAAGCACTCTTCAAAAGTGGTTACAGGATAGGTCCTAGAGTTTGTCATGGGCTGCCATATGATCATTTGGTATTTTTCTTTTCAGCTGATACAGAATATAGGAGGAAACAGGGCTTAAATACTTTTTTATCATCACAATCAACTTTTTTCCTTCTTTTTTGTGAACAATAACATATATGCAAAAAGACTATAAATTTCAAAGGAAAGGCACCACAATTAGTTGTAGAACATATTTCAGACTTTGACATGGGTTACAATTTCACAATGTTAGGTTTTTATTTCTAGCTGCTCTAAAATACTGGAGACAAAAAGAGATCTCAATTTACTGATTCAGCATTCATATTCATTTATTGGGTCCACTCTTTTTTGTATAATTCCACCATCATCTTTGATGTATCCATATCTCTCTTTGAGATTGTTTGGGCTATGGCATTTTAAATTTTTGATATTGGAAGGGTCTGTCACTAATATGAGGTAGGAAGATGGAACTATCTGATGTTCTGGAGAGGCTGGCTTAGGTTTCAGGACTTATCTGGACAACAGATCCATCTGGAGGCACAGGTTTCTGGAAAGCTACTCTAGTGCCTGGAACCCTTATGGAATCCTATATATTGCCCTAGGTTTTCTTTAGGAATGGCTGGAATGGTTCTGGTTGGGAGTTGGTAGGTTATGATAGATAGCAAGGTCTACCTGAAGCTTGAATAAGAGCAACCCCAGAGTAGCCTCTCAACTCTATTCCAACTACCTCTGCCACTGATATTTATTGATTACACTTCTTTTCCCCCTTTTTGTCAGAATGGGATTGTTGATCCCACAGTCTGAATTCATCCCTGGGAATCCTCTCCCACATCACCAGGGAGATTTTCACTCACATCATTGCATGCCACACAACATTGTTGCTTTTTGTAGCAGCCTTCTTTGTCTCTTATGATGTCTATTTTGTCTGCTATTCATATAGCTACTCCTGCTTTCTTTTGGATAAAACTTGTGTGGAAAATCTTTTTCCATCCTTGCACTTTCAAGGATTTGTATCCTTGTGTCTAAAATGAGTCTCTTGTAAGCAGCATATAGCTGGATTATGTTTCTTAATCCATTCTGCCAATCTGTATCTTTTAATTGGTAAATTTAGTACATTAATAAAGTTATTACTGAAAAGACATTTCTTGGTTTCATCCTCTAATCATTTATATTTTATTTGTCAAAATTATGTATACTTTTACCTCTTTATCTCTGTATTATTTAAATTACCCTTAGTGGTACTCTCTAATTCTGTGGTCTCCTCCAGAGCCCCCTTTCCTGTCTTTTTTTTTTTTTCAGCCAGCAGAACTCTTTTTAGTATTTCTTGTAGAGTCAGTCTCTTTTTGATAAATTCTTTCAGGACTTCTTTGTCTATGAAAACTTTAATCTCTTCCTCAATTTTGAATGACAATTTGTCTGGGCACATAATTCTTGGCTGGAAGTTTTTCTCTTTCAGGATCTTGAATATATCGTAACACTGCTGCCTCCCCTCCAGGGTGCCAGTTGAGTAGTCTGAACTCGGTCTTATTTGATTTCCCTTTGTATGAGTAGATTGTTTTTCTCTTGCTACTTTTAGGGTTTTCTGCTCCTCTTCAACATGTGCCAGACTGATTAATATGTGCCTTGGGGAAGAACTATTTGGATGTATTCTGTTTGGAGTTCTTTGAGCTTTTTTGACTTGTGTATTTATGTCTTTTATGAGGTTTGGGAAATTTTCCCCCATTATATCTTCAACTACTCTTCCTAGCCCTTACTCCTCTCTTCTCCTTCTGGGACACCAATGATTCTTTTATTTGTACACTTTGTTATATCTATCATTTCCCTGAGTTCCCATTCAATTTTTTCCATCTTTTTTGCTATTTGCTATTTTGAGACTTTGAAGTCAACTATCCTGTTCACTATATCACTTAATCTTTCTTCTGTCTCTTCAGATCTGGTGTTGTGTGCCTCTAGCATGTTTTTTACTCAGTCAACATAGTCTTTAATCTCTATGACTTCTGCTATTTTACTATTTATTTTATCAAATTCCTCTTCATGCTCTTCTACTGTCTTCTTCATCTCCTTTATGCCATTTGCTATCCCACTTATTTTATTAAGTAGAGTTGTATGAAAATCTTTGATTAGTTATTCCAGTGTCTGTGTCTCCTCTGGTGTTTTAATGTGGTCATTAGGCAGGGTTATATCTGTCTGCATTGTGATATGCTTAGCAATCTTCTGCTGTCTTTGTTGCATGCAAATATCTTGATTATTTACTTTGGGAGTTGATCTCTTTCAGTAATATAAGGACTTGTGTTTGTGGGATGGTTATACAGCAGGGGCCAGGGCATGGGTTGGAGCACCCAGAATGATGATTTGTTTCAGGGCAGGTATGGGCACAGGCTATGGATGTTATGCAGATGCTTGTGAACATGGGTGCCCAGTGGGCAGGGAGGATGCAGCTGTTCAGTTGCACCAGTATGAAGGTATAACCCTGGTGCGTGCTGGCCTAGGTCATGGGGCCCTTTGTTCACATGCATAGAGCTGTGGCAGCATGTCAGCATTATGCCTTTGTGGATTTGGGGCAGATGTGGCCCAGCTGCACAGGTCAGCACTTTCTCAGAGCTGGGAAGTGAGGCTGATGGCTTCATATATTTATTTTTAAATCAACTTCTTAGGGCATAATTTACATATAATAAAATGCATTATTTCCAAACATACAGGTGAATGAATTTTGAAAAATATACACACTCATTTTATCACCAAAACAATCAAATAAGAGCATATTTCCTTCAGGCCTAAAAGAATTCCCATTTCTCTTTACAGCCAATTATTTTTTATAGTTTCTCCAATAATGTCTTCCATTTACAGGCAAATAATTATTTGTTTTCATTTTGAATAGTGAGGGGAAATTACTTTCTTACCAAAGAAAACATAATTTTCTACCTGTTTTTGTAAATCTCCCTTTTGCCTATTTGCATGAAAATGTGAGGAAAGATGTTCCTGGAAGTAATAACAGTCAATAAATAGCAACTTAGTATTTGTGACCAGTTCAAAGCAAAAGAAAGAATTTTCTCAGAGGATATCATGATGAAAGCCTGCTATACACTTAAGTGAACATATAAACCAGACAAGAATAATTCTATATCAAGATCATTTGGAGTGTAATCATTTCGTATATAATATTTATTAATGTCCACAATTTATATTTATTTGCTATAGATGGACATCTGAATTGATTCCCATTTTTTTTCTATTTGATTTTGTTTGAACATATACATGTTTTTCTGTTGAGTACAATTAGCAGTGAAATTGCTGTATCATGAGATATGCATATTTTCAGCTTTAGCCGGTAATTCCAAAGAGATTTCCAAGTGGCCATAATATATATATATATTTATTTTTGCTATTTTGAGACTTTGAAGTCAACTATCCTGTTCACTATATCACTTAATCTCTTTTGTCTCTTCAGATCTGGTGTTGTGTTGATATATATATCAACAAGCAATGTGTGACAGAGAGCTCCAAATCCTCTACATCTTCATCAATAATTAATATTGACTTTCATTCTCATTTGAGTTATCTGGTGATCATATAGATGTGTATATAGAGCCTTCCCATGAGGTTTTTCATTTTCTTTAGGTTAATGGCTCAGGAATCTAACCTCAGTCTCCCACATGGAAGGTGAGAATTCTACCATGGAACTACCCATGAGCTTTTAATTTGCCTTTCCCTGATAACTAACAACTTCATCATCTTTCCATGATTAAGTGCATTTTAATAGTCTGTTGATCTTTTGGTGATGGAGGCTTTGCTAGAAACTGTTTACTCATTATTTTTCTCTCTCTAGAATACTTGGGGTGACAATGGTGTATTTTTCCTTTAAATACCTAGAAGAAATGACCATTAGAACCATCTGGCCCTAAGTTCTGTTTCTGGGATAGTTTCTAGTAGCACACATAATTGCTTTAACAGATATTTTAAAAATTTCATCTCCAGGTCTATTGACATGAGAGTTTTATGACTGAAAACAACCTAACTTAAATGTGAGCAGCATACTGAGGGAAGAACAAGGAAAACAAGATGATAAAGGTAATGTTTAGCCTAGAGATTGAGAATGTAGGAAATTCTCATTATAGTTAGATCCTGTGGGTCTGAAGATCTAATGAAAAAAGAAATGGAGGGATGAGATTTAATATGAAAAGACATCTTTACAGAGCTGAAAGTGTTGCAGGCAACCCCTGTTTATTAAAGTCACTTTCTGTTGCAGCAGGCAGGCCCCTGTTTATTCAGGTCATTCCCTGTTTGAAAATCTTCCAGGTCCTGAGGATGGTCAACAAACATGATAAAAGAAGTATTTGTGAATCCCTCTCCCCCACTAACTGCTCATCTGCTTCTGTAAATCCACCTTCATGCTCTTCCTAATTTAAACCAGCCAATCATCTACTTTGTCTTTAACATGTCATCATATCTATAAAAACTGTTGTTAACCTTTTCTTGGGGGCTCAGACTTTCAGAGGCTACTAAGCTGAGCCCTATGGCCATAGAAAACAAAACCTACTTCCTGAAGTTTCAGAGCTTCAGCCCAGTTTGTTCTGTTTCTGTGTGACATTCCATGAGGCTTAAAGCTTTGTCTGTGTTAAGTGCTACAAAAGGGATTTAAAATTCAATGTGAAAACATCTTCATTTAAAAACCAATATTCCCTAGTTTGAGAGACCTTCATTCAATCTCTTCAAATACTTAGAACTCATAAAAGTTCTGGATTTGCTACTCAGTTTTTAAAAATATTCTTATCTACTAGAATGTGAGCTCTGAAGATGAAGCTTTAATTTTTATTATGGCTACCTGTAATAGCACTTGGTACAAAATATGGAGTAAATAAATATCTGTCAAAATTAACTAGTTTGAGTTCAAAATGATGTTTCTCTGGTTTTCTAGAAAAAATACAGAGAATGAGATGTACTTATTCACTGTTGGTAGGGAAACTGAGAGGTGCTGTTGCATGAAAAGAGGGACAAGGCATTAAGTCTCCTGGAACATTATATAGAAATGAGCCCTGAACAAAAGGCAACCTTAGCTTTTATAGACTGTATTACATGCTAGAGGTAAGGTAAACTTTATATGTCCACCAGCGATGTTAAACAACAAACAATTGGTCAGTTTAAGGTGCAAAATGGGTTACAGAAGCAGATGAGCCATTAGAGGAGGGTCCCCATCCCAAGTGCCTTATCTCACTTGCCTGCAGTTTTACCCGGTTCTGAAGACTAGGGGAGGGTGTTTTTATCCCAGGAATGGGTCTTATTTCACTTGCCTGCAGTTTTACCTATTCCTGAAGGTCAGGAGAGGGGGTTTGGGGATTTTCCACAAAGAAAGCAGCTGAACCAGAAGAAGAAGGGGGGGAGAGGCCTGCATTACATTTCCCCCCTTTGATGCTTACCCCGACTTATAGGGAGGGGTTATAGCATCATTTATATTTCATTCTTTTTTTTTTTTTTTGCTGCAGGTGCTGATATGTCCTGATTTGGCTGGGCATGGGAAACAATGTAGCCATGCAAAGTTTAGGCCCCTTTAACATTGGGGGGATGATGGTTTGTGCCCCCACTCTGTTGGCCTCAAGTTTTCGCCTGATGGCCCCTATGTGACTGAGCCTGTCTTAGGTTGTTCCTTTCCTGAGGAATCTTACCTGTCTTTGGCTAATAAGCCTTCTTCTGGGGCCAAGCAAGGTGATGCAAGGTGTACAAGTGAAGGAGGGGCAATGCTCCCTAAGAGGGTCCAATCTATCTCCTTGACAGCTTATGCTTCCTGGCCTCTATGCCTGATACCTGCTTTGGAATTCCTTCACTTGATGGTGGGACATTAGCTTTGGTCACATGTTTTCAGGAACCCAGGGTTTTTTTGTTTTGTTTTTATTTTTGGGGTTTTTTTTGTGAGGGCTTAGTTTATAGATTTGGACAAGTGATAAAGTTAGCACCAGCTCCCAGGAGGCCTTCACAGCTTTGCCATCCTAGAGTAGTGAAAACAGCATTATTGAACCTGGTGATGTGGGATTATAGTATACTGGGGGATCTTTCTTTAGGGTGCACACATAATAATTCAAGATTGAGAACTGCTGTGGTTATAGTTTTTGCCTTTTTCCAACATAGATAGTCTTGAGGCATGCCTGGCATGTATTATTTCCTTTGGAAGGGCTTGTGACCATGCCAAACAGAAATACAGGAGTGAGGTGCATGGTGCTGGTTATGGGAAGTTCCACAACATGAATATACAATTAGCTTCAGGGAAGGAATGGAGACACACATTCTGCACAGTAGCTAGGAAGGAGGATGTTACCTGAGTAAGAGGGATTCCATCAAATTAGAGTAAAGTTGGTTTTCGGGAAGAACTCCAGGAGACCTACTTCCAGGAGGGCTGAAATTGCTACAAGAAAGACAAATGCAAAGAGCAAGAAAAGACAATTAGTCGACAAACCTAGCAGGTAGGGATGTCCATGTGTTGATTTTTTAATTTTTGGCTGCATGTAGAACAGTCAGCTTCTGGGGTGACTGAGGCAGGGCTTGGAGGTCTCCTCAGTCTTCGGCCATGCATTGACTAGCTGCTAGAGCAGAGTGAGCAGAGCAGGGCAATGATGGTCACTCTGGCCTCAGTCATGAGCTGGTCAGCTCATCTCAGCTGTGATGGAGAAGAGGCAGTGGCTCCCAGAGGATGATGCATCTCAGGTGTTCAGAATCAGGGGTGCATTCCCAGGGGTGGTCTACAGTGGCCCTTTTGACCTGAGAGTGGTGAATTTATAGGATGATCTTCATGGCTTTGACAGCTGTTGGGATTACTAAAACAACACAGTAAGGACTTTTCTATTAAGACTGGAGGGAGCCTCTTTTTTTTTCTCCTCTTCAGCTTGTTTCCTGGTTTAACTTCAGGTAAGGGAGGGTAGATGCTAAAGAGTTTAGTTTGGGTACTGTTTTTAATACCTTTCCTTTTAGTTCATTTAAAGCTTTTCTTAACTTTGACCATAATTTCCCCTCTACAAACCTTTGATAACTTACAATATTCATTCAGGCTTTGTCCCACATTTTTCATTCTGCAACAGCCATTCATTTCATGATAGGACAGAACTATTCTCTTTTTTCCTCTCAGCAAAAATATATCCTTTATATCCTTCAAACTCAAGTCACTACCTCAAGCAAACATTTCACCAGACACAATTATTATCAAAATTAAATTTGTTAGAATAATGTTCAATACCCAAAACACTCCAGTTAATGAACATCCAAAATTCCAAAATGCAAAAAATTTTGTTTGTTTTGGCTTTTCCTTTCCCTGTATTCCAGTCTCACATGTTTTCCAGGTTTGCCATTTTATGAAGTGTACCAGAGTCAATTATTTTGTGGCCACATAGTGCCAGCAGGGCATTGCTTATTACACTTTTGTGCAACCAATGCCCACAAGATAAAACTGTTTCCAGTTTTATGACTAAACTTTTAAAAGGCAGTCTGTATAAAAAAACCCAATAAGCTTTTCCTGTTTAATTTTATTTTCCCAATTTTTACAGGGTACTATGCATTTTCCTCACTCCTCTGGAAGTGAGGAGTAAGGTAAATTATCCCATCCTGGGATTTCTTGGTTCTTTATTTTGAGCTTAGAGGACATTTTTTCCTTAAAAAAAATGACATTTTTCCTAATCTATGTTTAAAATTTATGGATTATTGTTAATTTACTTTAAGTAAATTCTGAGGAGGGCCTACTGACTTAAAATTTCCCAAATTCTTAAAGCATTAGAAAGTATAACCCAGGGAGACACAATATTTAAATTAAAAACATTCTGCATACAAAAACATAAGAAACCAGCAACTTCCAATTTATCAAGAATGGGCCTAATAAAGCATTACAATGTTTAGAAGAACATACACCACATTTTCTGCATAAATTTTTAAAGCTTGTCTTACTGACCTTTACCAATATGAAGTCATGCTGAAATGTGAATCCTGCTCCTAGTGCCAATTTTGTGCATAAAAGACAACATGATGTTTGAAGCCATTTAATTTATAGGTTCAGATTCATGGACAACACTGACTTCAGTGATATAAAAATAGATTATATCAGGAAAGTAATTGAAGAAAATAATTGAAAGATAGCAATTAAAATCTTCAAAAATAGAGCATAGTTACATCACCAGATAAGATGACATTACCACCTGAAGAGAAGTGCTGGAGAATTTCAGAAGCAGCATTTTAAGTCTCATTAGTGAAACTTCATAGCAATTTTGGGGACAGCATTTAGAGTCTCCTAGTTAAGATATATAGCAAAGCATAAGATTTTGATGAGGTGCTGTCCCTCTCACATTAGATTTTTTTCTCTTTCCTCTTTTTATGATATCTCCACATAGTAGTGGCCAAATTCCAATTAGCTTGTGTGACTGGGCCCAGTTTGGTCCTCTGGGAACTGGCTAGGGACCAAGAGGAGCTTCTTGGGACCTAGATATTTTTATTAAAGTACATCTCCTTCTGGGAGGATAGCCAGTCCTCCCAGCTAGAGTGCACATTTTAACTGTTTTGTTTGTTTTACCAAGGTCAAGTAATGGCAACATTAATTGTACAGATTCTTTTCATGAGATCAATTTTAAAACCCTTACACACATGTTTTCCTCTTACTCTGAAATGTGAAAATTTTAATTTATAAGACAGAGTAATGATAAGCTGTAATACAAATAACTTCTTTTTTTTAATTCTTCCTAAAAGTGTTCCAATTTAATTCATACAGTTTCCTAAGTTAGTCAGGTGTCAGCTTGATTCCCCAATCATTAGTAAAAGCTTCCTCAAAATTAGAAATCATGCATTTCAATGGTGTCTTACTGACTTCTCCTCTCACATCTGTGGCACCAATGATTAGTGGGAGGACTTACAGACAAACAGCAAAGTGTTTTGAATAAAGTGTCACTTCCTTTAGTCTGGTTGCTCCCCCATGGGGACATTTAGCACCTAAATCCCTGGCCAGCCCCCTGTTCAGGGTTGCTTACCCTGAGCCATTTGAGGATTGCCACAAACTTGCAGAATCTGAACTCACTCAGGGCCTGGTGCATGGCCCAAGGACTTCCTTTCATTCACACAACTCCAAATACACACATTCCAAAACCCCTCCTGCACGGCCCTTCCCAGAAACAAACCTGAAGCCTTCCATTTCCCCTGGTCCTCCAACCACAGGCCGCTACCCAGAGAGTCTTTGGGAGTTGATCAGGCTCCCCTTCCACTCAGGCTCCCTTAGCCTTTTATGAGTGGGCTGAAACTGATGCACTCAGGCACTTACCAGTCAGATGAGTGGTGCTCCCAGAAACCTGGTTCCAGAAAATGTTGCGGATCCATCACAGCTCCAGTGGTGACAGGCACCCTACCCAGGGAGGTGAGGAATCTGAGAGATGGGGATATGCCCCACAGCCAGCACTGGATTCCACTGGGTCTCTGGTCGAGGCACTGCCACTGCCATTGGTGAGGGAGGTGAAAATACACCTGCCTCATATCCCGGCTGAGCCCCAAGAAATGTTGCATAAAAAGAGGGACAAGGCTTTAAGCTTCCTGGAATACTATATAGAAATAGAATAAACTAGGCTGAGACTCTGAAGTTTCAGGAAGTAGGTTTTATTTTCTATGGCCATAGGGCTCAACCGAGTAGCTTCAAAGTCTGAGCCCTGAACAAAAGGAAACCTTAGCTTTTATAAACTGTATTACATGCTAGAGATAAGGCAAACTTTATATGGCCACTGGTGATGTTAAAAGACAAACAATTGGTAAATTTAAGGTGCAAAGCAGGTTGCAGAAGTAGATGAGCTGTTAGAGGAGGGTTCCCATCCCAGGTGTATTATCTCACTTGCCTGCAGTTTTACCTGGTCCTGAAGACTAGGAGAGGGGGTTTTTATCCCAGGAATGTGTTTTATCTTGCTTGCCTGCAGTTCTACCCATTCCTGAAAGTCAGGAGAGGGGGTTTGGGGATTTTCCACGGAAAGGGAAGCTGAAAGAGAAGAAGACGTGGAGGGAGAGGCCTGCCTGCTTTAAAGCCTGCTTGCTACAGTGGAGCCACCTGAAGGGCAGGATGTTGGTTCCACAGCGGGCTAGGGATGGGTTTACCATATGATCCTGAATCCCCAATCCTCAGCATACACCTGGAGAACGTGACTTGGAGTCATGAATGGACATTTGTAAGTTGGTGTTTATGATCCACAACAGATGGAGGTGGCCTAAGGGTACAGTTACTGAGGAATGGAAGGGGGAACTCTGGTATATACATACAATGGACTACTGAACTGCCACAAGAAGTAATGAAGTTGTGAGACATGCAACTAGGTGTATGAACTTTAATAATTGTACCTGGAATGAAATGTCACAAACAAAAAAACTGATATTATCATGTTTCAATTATATGGACTAACTATAATATGAATACTTGGTGAATTGAGTGACACATGGAGACAGCTCTGCATAACTGTGGGTGGTCAATCAAGCTGGGCTGGAGGCTGTGAGTTGGGAGGAACCATGAGGCAGCAGAAGGAGTCCAGACCTCACAGTCTGCTCCCTCCTCACGTAGCAGCGGCATTTTGGCAACCACTGGAGTAAACAGAGTCTTTGTTCCCCACAACTCATCCTTCCTGTTGCCCTAGCCCCTACCACTGCTACAGTCTGGCCAGTTCATCGTTGGCCAGGTATCCCTCTCAGTCTTTTGCTGCATGGATATGGCTGCCAGGTCTGTGTTTGGGCTTTGTGTGGGAGTTGGAGGAGGAGTGGTAGCATCTGGGCAGCATGCGAGGGGGAACTTCAGCTGAACACACTGCTTTGGGCTCCTCTTCAAAGAAACCAGGTGGCTGCAGTGAGTAGGAGGTGATGGAAGGTCCAAGTATTTTATAACATGCTCATGAGGTGAGTGAGCACTTAACTATAGCATTTGAGAGTCTAGTAGAAAGTAATGACCAGGAAAGCCCATGAAGCAATCATCAGCCTCTTACTGAAGAAGAAATTGTTGACCTAAGAGGGTGGCATTATGATTCCATTGCAGAAAAGCAGAAAAATCTTGGTATGAAAATTCAAAAAAAGTTAACCTTACAAGAAGAGAAGTCAAGATTAGAAGAAGAAACTTTATACACTGCACAGTATGAAACTGCCAGGGCAGCAAAGTCACGAAAGCTCTTGGACCAAGAAAGGCCAAAGGCTGTACAATGATACCATCCTTTCAACAATGGAAAGTATCAAAGTTCTGGACCAGAAGATGACTTCAAATCTTGTTTGAGAAATACAAAGTCACAGTATGAAGTTTTTCAAAGTAGTAGACTCTCATCAGATGCTACAGTTCTGACAGTAAATACAGAAAGCAGTTGTGACTTAATGACTAAAACTAAGTCAACTAGTGGAAATTATGACAGGACATCCTTACACTAGAGGGGGAAGATAAAGATGGAGTAAATAAAATGCATCTAATGAGAGAACATTCCAAAACAAGAAGATATTCTCTCAGCAGCACTTAAGTATAGCAGCAAGAAGACTGGAAGTAATCCTACCTCAACTTCTGATGACTCCAACGGGCTGGAGTGCTGGAGTGGGAGAATGATTTTGTTAGTGCTGAAATCGACAATAATGGTGATTCTGAGTATTCTGGATTTGTAAATCCTATATTAGTATGGCCTGATTCTGGCTTAAAGCAACAAATACAAGTCAACAGAATTAATAGGATGAAATTGTGTGATCCTATTAATTAACAAATGTTAAAAATCAACCAGAATGTATAAACTGTTGTGCTGCACCTTTTTGTAAAGGGGAGTTAAGAAACGATTTTGTAAATGTTTATTAGAAAGGAATAGGAATGATAGGGTATATCTGAATTGCTTCAGAATTAAGTGCAATTTCATCACCTACCTTCTGTCATGCTAAAAAAAATTATTCTGTCTTAAAACTACAACTTCTGGTGATACTAAAGGGAGAGATGTTGATTTTTTGTAAAATTTATATTTTGGGTAATGCATTTCCAAATTTAACTTGTATGGTCAGTTTAGTTGAATACCATATGTATTAGTTAGGGTTCTATAGAAAAACAGAATCAACAGGAAACACTCAAAAATATAAAATTTATAAAAGTGTCTCACATAACCAGGGGAATGCAGAGTCCAAAATCTGCAGGGCAGGCCGTGAAGCTGATGATTCCAATGAGGGTCTGGATGAATTCCACAGGAGAGGATCACCAGCTGAAGACAGCCTGTCTCTTCTGAATCCTCCTTAAAAGTCTTTCAGATTAGGTTAAACATCACTCATTGTAGAAGACAGTCCCCTTGATGATTACAAATGAAATCAGCAGCTGGATGCAGCTGATGTGATCATGATTCAATTTTATGAAATGTCCTCATCATGACAGGCCAGTACTTGCCCAGCCAGACAAACAGGTACCACCACTTGGCCAAGTTGACACATAAACCTGATCATGACACCAAAAGTACATGGAATCTTGAATATGGCATGAAATTTTATTGTTTTTTTTCCAGGTTACTGTAATGCCCCATAAATCCAAGAGTGATTAGGACAGTGAATAAAGAAGTGTTTGCAAAGTCATCTAAGGGGAATTGGTGAAAGGGGGAAAGATTCAACTTCTCTATTTGGAGAATTTCTGATACTGTTGCAAGCTGTATGGACAAGCAAACCAATAGACCAAGCCCTCAATCTTGAGGTTCAACCCTATGAAACTTATTCTTGCAAAGGATAGGCTAAGCCTACTAAAAATTAGGCCTGAGTCACCCCCAGGTAACTTCCTTTGTTGCTCAGATGTGGCCCATCTCTCTAAGCCAACATGGCAAGCAAACCCACTGCTCCCACCATATGGGACATGACTCCTGGGTTTATAAATCTCCCAGGCAACAAGGGACAGAATTTCCAGGATGAGCTGGGACCCAGAACAAAGGTATTGAGGAAACCTTTCTTGACCAAAAGGGGGAAGACAGAAATGAGACAAAATAAAGTGCAGTGACTGAGAGATTTCAAACAGATTTGAGATATTATCCTCAATGCTATCTTTACATATTACATAGATATCCCTTTTCAGGCTATGGTCATTTGAAGGGTTAAAGGAAAGTAACTGAAACTGTGAGCTTCATTCCAATAGCCTTATTTCTTAAAGATGATTGTATAATGACACAGGTTTTACAATGTGACTGTGTGACTGTGAAAATCTTGTGTCTGGTGCTCTTTTTTTCTAGGGTACGGACAGAGGAGTAAAAAAACATGGATAAAAATAAACAAATAATAGGGGGAACAAAGGGTAAAATAAATTGGGTAGATTTAAATACTAGTGGTCAATGAGAGGGAGGGGCAAGTTGTATGATATATAGAGGTTTTTTCTTTTCTCCTTTTCTTTTTCTGGAGTAATGCAAATGTTCTAAAAGATGATCGTGGTGATGAATACACAACTATGTGATGATATTATGAGCCACTGATTGCACACCATGTATGGAATGTATGTGTATGAATATTTCTCAAAAAATATATTTTTAAAAACTGCTGTACTTATATAAATCATTTTCCCTCTGACATTTTTCTGGGGTATTCTTCACAAGGCCTCCAAGCTTCCTAAAGAACAAGTCTCCTGAAGGTTTGGCAGGTAGTCCACGTCCTTTGGTTTCTCCATATTCTTTGCATAATACTTTTGGTGTTGCATAACGTATATGCAAAAGGGACATAAAGTTTTTTCTTATACTTATTACTTATTTATACTTAAAAATACTTTAAATCGTAATTGGTGAGAAATTTTACCACTCTGCACATACTTTACCAATACCAATAGTTACTGTTAGGTGAAAGTTAGGTATTTTCTATAGGTCCTATTTTTTAGAAATTTTTGTTCCTCCAATTATGTTACCTACTTCATTCCTGTTTATTAGCTCAGCCAAAATCTCTTTTACCACTCTTTTTTGATTTTTAAAAGGAGCTTAAGATTTTGGCAGGATTACTTATATTGTTCTGCTTCTTGGAGAGACATGATTGCTTCACCGCATTTATTACTAGCCAACAAAATCTGACCATGATAACACTAAGCCTGGTACAGAACTTTATTCAATTTTTCTGAAAATCATGTTTTCCACTATCATTGTTTTAGATATGTATCAGATGAATAAATGTCTTTGATCAATGTTTGAAGTATCAATGCAATCCCTTCCCTACATTTCTTTACATATGTAAGTTTTTCTCCATCTCTGCTCAATGAAACTCATATAAAAGCTGGAATTATGTCCCACCATTTTAGTTTGCTAGCTGCCAGAAGGCAACATGCCAGAGATGGATTGGCTCTCAATAAAAGGGGATTTACCTAGTTAACATATACTTCTTCAGAGGAAAGGCAGCTAACTTTCAACTGAGGTCCTTTCTTATGTGGGAAGGCACAGGGTGATCTCTGTTGGCCTTCTCTCCAGGCCTCTAAGTTCCAACAACTTTCCCTAGGATGATTCCTTTCTGCATTTCCAAAGGCATGGGCTGAGCTGCAATTGTTGAGCTGCAAGTGTTGAGTTGAGATACGCTGAGCTGCTTGGTCTGTGCTACATTGAGCTCTCTCATTTAAGCACCAGCCAATTAAATCAAACATTATTCATTGCAGCAGGCATCTCTCCTAGTGACTGCAGATGTAATCCACAGATGAGGTTCACATGCCATCGGTTCATGTCCACAGCAAGAGAACTAGACACCTTCACCTGGCCAGGTTGAGACCTGAATTTCACTACCACACCTACCTTGAGCCAACTAGCCCAGACTGTAGCCAAAGGTGACTGCTCATATGTTCTGCAGGGCCAGACTACATGGAACTTTCCTTCTGAACATGTTTGGATAGCAGTGAAGAGAGACTAGAATGGAGGAAGATGACCAGCCCTCAAAGTGGCTCTGCTGAGTACTGAAGGGAAAACCTGTAGATGTTGGACTGGGGAGCAGCAAAGAGGCAAGTGTGATTTGCTGGTAACCTGCAACCACAGAACCAAAGTTTTGGAGTGTGATGTTCAGGTTGGCTCCACCACAGAGTTCTTGTTTATTGATTGCTTGACCTGGTACCTTGGGGACTGGGGTGCCAAAGGGCTTGAAGACATGGTAAGGCATGTGGCAGGGGCCTGGGCCAGATATGAATGGAATTGTGGTGGATCCATGTCTTTGCTACCCATGAAAGACCTAGACCATTGCATCTGGTGCTGGTCACTCTTAGAGCCACTGTGATGGTGCATTAAGCACCCTCCATTTTATCCAACTGAATCTCATCCTAGGGCAACAGGTCCATACTTGCCATTTCCAGTTCATAGAGGCAAATTTCAGCACATGAGCTGCTCAACCATTTTAGGGTCCCATTCAGGGGGCCCCTTCAGGGACAAAGGATGGAAATCCTCAGCACATTTTAAGGAATTAATCATCTGATTCTGATCTAGCTTTCCAGCTGTATGACCTGTAAGTACCTCACTGGCATCTTATTCTCCAAGCAATCCTTGAATACATATTCCTTCAAGTTATCCACATCTTTGTATGATATAATCTTTTAAAACTACCATCCCCTCATCTTTTCTACCTTATTAACCTTAATTCATCATTTTGTCTGTAAAATTCCAACCACTTCACATCTCATCCCAGGCCCAACACCACCACTAATATCCCAAACCTCAGGCAGAATTAATAGTGTCCTTTTTCATGCTCATAATACTCTTTGAGGGCCCACCTTAAATTTAATACTTCACATGGCTATATTGTTACAATTTCTATCTATCCCCTACCAGACTGAGTTCCTTTAACTTCCATATCTTTTTCTAATCTATGCATTCCTAGCAAGAATTTGATATGAGGTTGAGGATACATGAATATTTGCCAATTAATGAAACTCAACTTTCACCCAGGAATGCCCAACTTGTTAATTTTAATGTTTGAGGTCCCATTAAAGCCAGTATCTTTATTACACATCCTGTCTGTGGCTTATTTGAGCTTTGCAGTCATCCTTCCCTTGACTACACATTAGAGCCACCTAGATAATTTGAAAAAAATACCATTCCTACTTCCAACACATTAGAATCTAGTTCAATTAGTCTTGCATACAGATTTTTTAAAGTTTCAGCAGTGATTTCAATATGTAAGCAAGGTTGAGAACCAGTATTTATATAGACAGCTATGAGCAATTCCCCATACCTCCTGACCTGAAACACTTGGGAAGCACCCCCATGGCATCTCCACAACATTGTCAGCATGTGAACTGAACTGTTGCTTTCTGCCAATATGCAGGCTTTCAGTAGGAAGTGTGGTCTCCTCCCTCTATGTCTGAAGTTGCAAGAATGCAAGAACATAAATGACTTATTTGAGAATGCTCCCTGAGATAGATAATCTTTTCTGTCATTCTGTCATGTCCCATATTTTAAATGTCTTTACTAGAAACCAGTCCAAACTTTACAATACTGAGCTCAAAATCAGGTAGTGCTCTGGAAGAATGAATATTTTGTGAGCTATTTTCAATAAAAATGTACAATAACCTCACAATTAGTTCACAATTAATATTTTAAATTTCACTGTTGTACCAGAAAAGACCCATTACATATTTTTTGCTAAACTCTACCATCTCTGTATAACTTTGCCACCACCTTTAATTTTGTTTTTAGCTTTTAACATTTTTTTATTCTGAAATTCATATACAAAAAAGCAATGAAAACATGAACTTTACTTTCTAGAGGAAAAGTCAAGACAACCTGGAGGGGCTCAGTTTCCAGGAAGAATTCAACATTCTCATACTTAACACTTCTATCCCATTGTCTTAGCTAAGTTAACCAGGCAGCCTTTTGGGGAGCAAAGATATATATAGAGAGAGGTATAGGCAGTTACACACATATGTGCACAGACATTACTTATATATACATTCACACATAAATACATACACAAAAATACATATATACCTTCATATAGGCCTTTACATGTAAACATTTTGCATATATACACATAATATGTATGCATATCAATAATCTTTCTGTGAGATCAAAAAGAAACTTTGAGAATGAGCCTTTTGGGTGGGTTTGTCCAGGGAAAGAAATTTTACATGGAAAAATAAGGATTTAACGCCTTGAGAGCCCCCAAAACAGAACAACTTCAATCTGAAGGTGGCAAGCCTTATTGCACACCTTGGTCCTGATGCTAAATTCTGGACAAAAACACAAGGGGGCAGGAAACAGGATAAAGGACAACAGTGCAGAAAGGAAAACATAAGAGAGGCACAACAAACCACATTATAAAGCATTTAGCTGTGGTCTGCAACTAAAACTATGTTCCCTCCTCTTGGTATCAAAAAACAACTATTGTGCCATGGTAGTTCAGTGGTAGAATTCTCACCTGCCAAGAAAGAGACCCAGGTTCAATTGCCAGCCATACACTACCATCTCCCCCCAAAATTCAATATTAGGTGCTACAATAATGGTATACTCACATGGAAAAAGAATGAAACATAATCCCTACTATACAACACACAAATAAAGCAACAATGTATCAAGGTAAATTTAGAGAAAAACATTCTGCCTTAATTAAGATTCTTTTACTCTTTTCCATTAGCCCATGTCATGTGGGTGAGATAAGACTAAAAAAGCTGTGAGACAGAAAACCCCAAATCCCCATGTGAAAATCAGTCTCATTACAATCTGGAATCAATATAAATACTCAAAACCCTTGTACTACATGCCTACTGTATTCTGAGCACTATCCTGAGCAATGGAAATACCAAAGTGAAAGAAGGCAAGTCTTGTTCCTCTGAAGTTTACAATCAAGTGAGGAAGTGAACAAATAAATCAACTAACCCAGCCCATGCACAACTTGGGGAGCACCAGATAAGGCACAAAGACCTTACACAGAAAGTATTCATATATAAATATTTCAAGAAATATGCCCATGACAAAAAGAATCTACCTAAGTATGGATAACTTGATTCAGAATGTGTAAAATCTATAACTTATCACAACATTTAAAATAAACTCATAAACACAACTATAATTTATGTTCATCTAGTAGAACATTATAAAGCCATTAAAAATTTTTGGAGAGCACTTATATACATTTAACAATATTTAGGAGATAATATTGAAGCTTAATGCAAGTTTAAGACTTTTTTCCTACACTTTGTGATACAAGAAGACACCAGGGAAAATACTCAAAAAGTTTGCTGTGGTTACTATTAGGAAGTGAAATTAAATGTCATTTTACTTTTTGTGTTTTCTAAAGTGAATGTATTATGTCAGTGTGTGGGGAGTTTATTAAACAGGGTGTTATCTAAAATAAAATAGCACTTTTAATTTTGGAATTAAATATGAACAAAGTTTAAGAACTAAACTTTTTATGATGTTGCTGAATTTAAAAAGGCCTCAGACAGCCATCAGATTTGTTCTCTAAGTCAATATTGCTAAAGGGGATGTCCTGTTTGCCTTAAACTAACATAAATGTTCCCAAGGCCTTAGCAGATTCTAGGCAAAATTTTGAAATTGATGTATTTTGACTCTGGCATTTTCCTACATTTTCTGTACCCCTTGCAATATCTGGTCCTCTGTCCTGTGGACAGGTAGAGTCAACATTGTACTTCAATACAGTCTTCCATGCCCAAACAACATGATAATGCTTTTCAAATCACTCACTCTCTTCTGAACCAATTAAATTTCACCTTTCTGCAGGACAAATATCTTAGCTGAGGATATTAAGAGAAAAGTTCTTTGGGTGGAAATTTTGTATTAATTTAGGATAGCAATCTGTAACAGAGGACACCTCAAAGAAGATATAGTACAAAGGAGAAAATTATTCAGTTTTTTGCTTGTTTTGCCAATTTCTGACAAGAAACAAGCCTAGGAATCATGCTCAATTTGCCTGAACCTATTGTTTAATTTATCAAATGAAAAGAAACACTAAGATCTCAGCTAGTGATAAATCACTCTGCACATAACTGTCAATTTAAATTAACTTCTAATTGGTTAAATATCAGGTGATCTAAGGTGAAATGACAAAATTCAGTGACACAGTAAAGAATTTGTGGCAAGGAATCCCTTGCCACCTGGTTTCCAGCAGTGTAGGTGTAGTTAATATTAACCCACCACTCATAGCTTTTGAATCCATCTGTGTTGCCCCTGAAGGGGCACCACCCCCTCCCAAAGCAGCAGCATCCTTAAGTTTGCTTCTCTCAAGGATATTCCATTTCAGCCACCCTCTGGTCTGTATTTCTTCTGAGCCTTTCACAGAATCCAATACGTCCTTGTTCCAACTCTCCTCAACTTCCTGATGTCCCAATGATCACATCAGATTTCCCATGATCTCTTTTCTCCTCACCAAAAGTTCTCCTAGCACAGCCTCACACCTGGGTTGGAGAGTTCAGAACTCTGAGTGGCACAGGCTGGTAGGATGTACACTGTGTGGAGCCAAGCAGGATGGGGGTTAGGTCAGGGAGAAGGAGTGGGTAGGGCAGGAAAAGAGTGGGCCTGCCAATATCAATTGTAAAGAGCCCTGTACTACCACAGCTACAATAAAAACTGCAAAACACTGCTGGGAGCAATTAAGGAAAACTTGAACAAATGGAGAAATACATTGTGCTCATGCATTAAATGGCTCAATATCGATGAGATGGCAATTCTCCCACAAAGTGAACTATTGATGCAATGTAAGCAATTGACAAGCTGATTCCAAAAGTCATAGAGGAATGCAAGGGACTTAACAATGGCAAACAATTTCTAAAAGAAGAATAAAGTTGAAGCAATCTAAGGATCCTGACAAGGCAAAAGTAGCAGCTGAGGTAGAGTAGTATTGTGTCAATATAGAAAAAAAGATCATTGGAACAGAACAGACGCCAGAAATAGACCCACACAGAAACAGTGAACTTTTAACCAAAGTGAAAAGGTGATTCAAAAAAGAATAAAGGGAGTTCTTCTAAACAGGTAGTGATGGCACAAGTGGCTATCTCTATGCAAAAAGTTAATTAAAAAAAAAACAAGCCCAACCCAAACAAACCAAATCAGTCAAATAAAGAAACCCAACTTCAATCCATGCCTTTGGTGAAAAAGGAATTTTCACCAAAACATTTATCAAAGCCCTAATGTCAAATCTGAAAATGTAAAACTTCTAAATGAACATATACATAGGAGGAATCCTTTGAAATCCTGGGTTAAGCAAAGATTTATTATACATGCCACCAAAGCATAATCATATCAATCAAATAATGTATTTATTTCTTTCCATTCATCTCTATTGTCATGCTCTGGCAGAAACCACCATTATCTTTGGCACAGACTAGTTTCTGGTCCCTCCTGTTCTTATCCCTGTCCCTTACAACCATTTTCTCAAAAATGAGAGTGACCTTTTAAAACATGATATCTGACAAAACCATTTCTGTGCTTGAAACTCTTTAAGAGGTCCCAAAATTCCCTAACATAAATTATAAAATCTTTAACATGGCCTTCAAAGACCCTGTGCAATCTAGTTCCCACCTAGTTTTCAGCTTCATTTTATACTGTTCACCTCCATAGATGAGCATGCTCTAGCCACACCTGCCCATCACTTCCTATAACATGCAAAACTCCTCTTAGAAAGCAACTGCAGCTGCCCTCTCAACACCAAATTTTCCTCTTCTCCCTTTACTTTTCGAATGACTAACTCATAACTCATCTTTTAGCAATCAGCATCAATGTGTCTTTGGAAGAGAATTTTCAATGACTCCTAATCTACACGTTTATATCCCAGGGACTTCTCACTTGCTGTTGCCTCTGCCAGGGAAGCTCTTTACCCCATCTTTAGAGGAGGACTCACTCTTCAATGCCATTTACAAAATGATTCATACATCACCTCCAAAAAACTTTTGTGACCAGATACCAAAAATCTCATCCTAACACTCATAATGACTCTTTTCATCATGAAGCTTTTATTATTTTCTCATCAAATCTGAAATTATAACTTCAATTATTTGCTTACTCATTTATATGTTTTCAACCTCTTTAAAGTGTAAGCTCCTCAAGGTCAAAGACTTTGTCTTATTCATAACCACATCAACATTATCTGGCACATAGTTAGACTCCAGAAATTGAAATGAAATAAAAATATTTGAGAAAAAGTGTTCAATCTGCTATTCCTTTAAGATTTCCTTGTAAAGACATCATTGCTTTGCAAAGGATATTCAAAGCACTGCTTCTTTATAAGTACCATTTCATGAGTGACCTTCCTGGGTGCTTTTCTTATGCCTGGACTCACTGGAGAGGGAGAGAGAGACTGGTAAGACCTGGGGGCCATCATGGTCCTGGAAGGACTGGTGAGTAGGAATGGGGTGGTCTGACCCAAGGCAGACAACCCAGAAAAGCCCAAGAGGAGCATGCCTGAGGGTCTCTCAAAGCTCAAAGACTGCTGGGCAGCTGTACCTGTGACACTTGCTGCTGCTGGATAATCATGGATTCTAGAGTCCATGTAGTAGAGCAGTACACTTGTGACCAAAGACTCATGTTCCCTGTCCAAAGTACATGGTTCATCCTGGGAAGTGTTACAGAAACCTCACTGTTGCCACCAACAATAGTTGTGTCTAGATTGTGCCATGTTATAGTTGTCACCACTGGAGTGTGAGCAGGAGCTGTTGCTGTTACATCCAGGCAAAAATGGATAATAATTGAGTATGTATGTGTTCCCTACACAAGCTGAAAGGAGAGCAAACTAGAACTTAGGAAGGCACCATCATAAGTTAAGTGAGAAGACAAGTCAGCCTGGGACATCTTTTCTAGACTTGAGACATAAGCAAGAAGTAAAGATTAATTAGATTAAGTCACTTCAACTTGAGTTGATTTGCTAGAGCAATACCTCAACATGATAGATAATTCAGTGAATTTAAAAAGCCATATGGAAAATAAAACCAGATGCTGTCTTATAGCAGCTTACATTTCAAATTGCAGGGCTGAAATCTACCCTTTGGTTTCATTTACATGAATTTGATGTTTTCAAATAGACAAGACAGTTATACCTCTACAACATGGTAGTTGACATTTAAACCTCTGAGTATTTTCTAAATTAAGGATAAGGAAATACAAGTCTTTACAACATGAAATGCACAATTTATTCATCCTTCCACAGACTCCAGGAAACACTTAAAATGAGAATCAAAGTGCTCAAAATACTAATCCCAGAACTTAATATGCATAGGTACTTCACTACACAACAAAGTGACTACTTTCAGAGGAGAGGATCTTAGTTGTAGCTGAATATTTCATCGTGAGGTGCTGTAGATATTGAAACAATGGGAGGGGTGTGGAAATCATCTTATCACAGCAATACTCAAGGTTTATTATTTCTCAAGTAACTACATTTACCTTGAGTAGGAACATCTGCTTCCTATTGTGGACTATCTCTGAGACAGTTCCAGTTATAATTATACTCTTTTATGAAATGTTCCACACCCATGAGCTATCCCCAAAGCCCTCATGCATGGGGTTGTTCTCAGGACTTGGGTTCCCAACTTGATTCTCCCCCTCCAAGACTGGCAACTCAGCTTCTCTGGCCAACTCCAGATGCAGCTACAGATCTGATCAAGTCTGTGCCTTCCCATTGTTTATTGGCAAACAGCTACCTTCCAACAGAGCTCCAAGCCCTGGGGGAAGTGAACCCAAACCCTGCCTGACTGCACACATCTCCCTATGCTTGAACAGCAAACACAGGTCTGACCTTTGGTTTCTGATGTTAGCTTTGCTCCCTCAGCCTGAGCAGAAGCTCTGAACATGACTGTGATTTCAGAATGGACAGCCTAACACACCAGGGTTGATTCTGGTAAAGAGGTAGCAGGAGAAATACACCTGCTTCTTCCTTCCACAGCAGGCAGAGGCACTCTAGTTCCTCAGTAATGAGGACAGAAGGAGTCACAGTTTAAGGGGCCATCTTAACTGAAGATGTCTTCATCACACTTGGGTTGAACTCAGATTGGATTCGGTATTGAAAGGCTTCACTCATCCTGTCTCCTGTGGTCTCACTGGCCCATTTCCATCCTAGTCAGAGTGCAGTCACCAAGATGCTCTACAAAAGACAGTATTTTTACTAAATCCTTTTATAAAGCCACGATTTTTAATTAAAACCTCTACCAGTAAGGTCATCGAGACTAAAAATCACATACATAGTACTGCCTTTCCAATGACTCTTTCTCCTCTTTATCTTCCAATCTGAGCTCCAGTTCCTTATGGGCTGAGCCAGCTGATAATCTGAGTGACATAACTCAGTCTCAAATGAAAAGCAACTGAGCACTGTGCTTCACCCACATTTATGCCCCTTTGTTTTCTCCTTCTCAGGATGCACCTCTCTGTCCCTCCAGGAACAAGGACCTTTGTCAATCTGCACACCAACCCCCTCTTCCATTCTGGTTCCACAGCCTTCCAACATGGCCAGACATCCAGACCTCTAGGTAAGGCCAAATTCACTTCATTTCAAGTCAGCTAATGAGACAGATCAATAAATATATATGCCTTAGTTTTGAATCCTCACTGCAGCTAATTTTACCAAGCAGGAACCCCAGGCTGACCTGAGGGGAGTCTGTGATTTCATCTACCTTTAAAGGAACCTAAGTTATACTATCCATTTTTCACAGAAGGGGAACAGAGGCCATGGAGGGTCACCACAGTATAACCCTAGGTCACTCTGCACAAACATTTAGGAATATGGGCTTGAATTTACTTGGATTTTTGTCCAACTCCTCTCACTATGGTATCCAGGTCCACAGGTGCTGCAGGGAAAGGAGGAGGTCACCAATTCAGGAAGTTGCCCAGAGCTCATCATGAGACATCATTAGCAGTGCTATCCTTGCCTGTGGAAACCTGGTTTCAGCTCTTCCCTTGGGTGATGTCTCATGAGATCTTGGGCCTCTCCAATGAGGTCACCCAGGAAACCAGAATGGGGATTGTCTACATGGACTGGGATGGGAGAAGGAATTGGCAGATGGAAGAGTGGTGAAGGAGGGGCAGGCAGTGGAAGAGTGTTTCTAAGGAGGCATGAGTACTTGCAGAACTTGGCCTGGCCTGGGGAGGGTGGGTCAGGCCCTGAGTGGAGGAGAGGACCATGGCTGGTGAGAGAGGTGGGCCTGGGTTGCATCTGACTCCTACTCCCACAACCAAACCCACCACTTCTTGAAGTTAGGGAAGGGAATGGGGATGGGGAGGGACAGGGGGAACAGGGCAGACCGGGGCCCAACCCTGTGGCCTACTCTTCTGGTGGACTCTTTTCTCCCACAGATTTGGGGTGCAGGGCCTGATGAGTGGGGGATTGCTGATCTCACCAGGAATGGGAAAGAGAGGTACCCAGAAATCCTTTTCCTCCCTCCTTGGGAAAAGATGCCCATGCTTGGCTAGCTGGGAAACCCCACTGCTCATTGCACCTTACTCCATTTGTGTCTCCCATGAATTGGCAGCCCCCTTGTGCAGCAGCATTGCCCTTAGGTTTGCTTCTTTTCAGAATATTATTTTTCAGTCACCCCCTGGCCTTAAATTCTTCTGGGGTTCCCATGAAAGCCAACACTTCCTTGTTTTGTCTTTCCTCAGCCTCCTGCCATCCTGAAGATTACCTCAGTTTTCCCTTGATTGCTTCTCTCCTCACCAACCACCTGGGATCAATTGGACAGAATTTTGCTTTTTTTGGTGTACCAAGTGTCAATTTTAATTTGCTGCATGCATCCTAATAAAAATTTGGTCATAATTTACCAGATATACACGAATGGTTAAAGTAGTAAAGGAAAATTCAGTTTCAAGAACATAAGTAGATCATTGAAACAAAACAAAGTCTAGAAATAGACCCACATGTATATGATTAATTTCTAACCAAAGGGAAGAGGCAATCCAGAGGAGAAAAGATCATTCT
This sequence comes from Myrmecophaga tridactyla, assembly GCA_004026745.1. NCBI lineage: Eukaryota > Metazoa > Chordata > Mammalia > Pilosa > Myrmecophagidae > Myrmecophaga > Myrmecophaga tridactyla. The sequence continues at coordinate 31,577 of PVIY010004054.1, read as the reverse complement.
TTTCAGCAAGTGGTGCTGGCACAACTGGATATCTCTATGCAAAAGCAAACACCAAATCCAACCCCCAAATCCAAGGAAACAAACAAGTAAAATAACACAACTTCAATCCATACCTTTGTACAAAAAAGAATTTTCACTAAAAAATACATCAGAGCCCTAATATAAACTGTGAAACCACAAAACTTTTAAATGAATATATAGGAGGAACACTTCAAAATCCTGGGTTAAGCAAAGATTTATTATACATGCAACCAAAAGAATGATCATGTCAATCAAATAATGTATTAATCTATTTCTTGTCACCTTTATTGTCATACTGTGGTGGAAACCACCACTATCTTTGGCACAGACAATTTTCTGGCCCCTTCTGCTCTTATCCCTGTCCCTTACAATGATTTTCACAAAAATGAGAGTGATATTCTAAAGCATGATATCTGACCATGCCATTTCTGTGCTTGAAGCACTTTAAGAGGTCCCAACATTCCCTACCATAAATTATAAAATACTTCATATGGCCTTCAAAGGCCCTGTACTATCTATTCCCTCACTAGTTTCCAGCTTCATTTAGCACCATTTGCCTCCCTAGCTTAGCACACTTTAGCCACACTTGCTGGTCAGTTCCTCTAACATGCCAGCTTCCTCTGATAAGGTAACCACAGCTGTATTCTCAACACCAAATTTCCCTCTTACCTCTTCAAATGACTAATTCATAACTCACCTTTTAGCAATCAGCATCAATGTCCCTTTGGAAGAGAATTTTCTATGACCCCTAACTACATTTACACTTCAGTGCTTTCTCACTTGCTGTGTGCTCTGTCAGGGAAGCTCTTTCACCTGTCTTTAGAAGACACACTCCTTTGAGTCACATATCCCCTTCTCAGAAAGAACTTTTATGACCCATTTCCAAAAATCCCAAACCAGTCTCCACAATAACTCTTTTCATCATGAACCTTGCTTTATTTTCTTATCAAATCTGAGATGATATTCTTTACTTATTTGTTTACTCATTAATATTCTTTCTACCTCTGTAAAATGTAAGCTCCCCAAGCCAAGGACTGTGTCTTATTCATTACTCTATCAACATTGCCTGGCACATCATATGACTCCAGGAAATGAAGTGAAATGAAATGAAATGAAATGAAATGAAAATGTCCTGAGATAAAAGTTCAGTCTGACTTCCTTTAAGATTTCCTTTTACAGTCACCATCTCTTTGCAAAGGAGAGTTCAAGCACTGCTTCTTCATATGAGCTATTTCATAAGTGGAAACTCCCCTAACTTCCTGAGTGCCTTTTCATGCCTGTAGTCACTGCAGAAGCAAGAGGGAAACTGGGGAGCCCTGGGGACATCATGGTCCTAGTACTGGTAAGCAGGGCTGGAGTAGTCAGGTCAAAGGTTGTTACACACAAAAGCATAGCAAGATCATGTCTGAGGGCTACTTATAGCCCAAGGACCTGCTGGGAAGCTGTACCTGTAGCACTTGCTGCTGCTGAATCACCTGTGGACTCTAGAGTCCACCTAACTGAACACTATACTTGCAACCAAAGACTCTCACTCCATGTCCAAAGCACATGGTTCAACCTGGGAAGCACTACAAAACCTCACTGCTGCCACCACCACAGCACTGACACCTAGGTGGTGCCAAATTGCAGTTGTCACCACTAGAGTGTGAGCAGGAGCAGTTGGTGTCACATCAAGGCAGAACCAGATATAAAAGTGTATATATGTGTGCCCCACACAAGCTGAAAGGAGAGCAAACTAGAACTCATGAAGCCACCATCATGAGATAAATGGGAAAGCAAGTCAACATAGAACACCTTCTCTAGACTTGAGATGCAAGCTAGAAATAAATGTTGATTAGATTAAGTCACTTGGACTTGAGTGTATCTGTTAAAGCAATGCCTCAACATGCTAGACAATTCAGTAATTTTAAAATGTGCACATCAAAAATACTTAAGCAGTTGCTCTCTTATAATGATTTATGTTTCAAGTTGCAGGCCCCAAATCTACTCTTTAATATCCTCATCAGTTTCATTTACATGAATTTGACTACCAAAGAGACAAGAGAGCTACACCTCAACAACTTGGTAGTTGATAGTTAAACCTCTGAGTATTCCCTAAATTAAGGACAAGGAAATACAAGTCTTTACAACATTAAATGCACATCTCACCACAGATTTCAGCATACACTTAAAAAATGACACACAAAGACCTCCAAATGCTAATCCAGAATGTAATGTGAATAGGAACTGCACTTGAGAGCAAGGTTAACACTTTTCAGTGGAGAGGGCTCTTAGCTGTAACTGAATACTTTATGGTGGGGTGCTGTGGATTTTGAAACAATAGGGAAAAGCCATCTTATCACAGCCATATTCTAGCTTTATTATTTCTCAAGTAACTATATTTACCCTTCCATAGGAACATCTGATTCCTATTATGGAATACCACTGGGTCAGCTCCACTTAACTATTCCGTTTTATGAAAGGTAGGAGCACCCATGAGCTGCCTCCAAAGCCCTAATGGAAAGGGTTGTTCTCACACCTTTGTTTCTCTACTTGATTATCCCCTTCCAAGTCTGGTGACCTGGCATCCCTGGCCACCCTAGGATGCCACTGCAGACAAGACCTGTGCCTTCTCATTGCTCATTTGCAAACACCTGCCTTCCCACAGAGCTCCAAGCCCTGCAGAAAATGAACCAAAACATTGCCTGAGCTTGCACACCTCCCTGTGCTTCAGCCCCAAACACAAGGTTAGATCTTTGGTTTCTGAGATAGTTCTGTTCCTCCAGCCTGAACAGAAGTTCTGAAGATGATTGGGACTTTCAATGGACACCATAAAACACTGTGGTTGCCTCTGGTAAAGAGGTAGTGGGAGAAATTACCAAGCAGGGGCACTGGTCTGATCTGAGTGGAGCCCGTGTTTTTCTCTGCTTTCACAGGACCCATACACTATAATAATCCTATTTTACAGAAGTGGAACAAGGGAGAGGGTCACTGGGCTGTAGCCTAGGTCACTGTGCATGAAAACAGAGGAATAAGGCCCTTGAACTTACTTGGATTTATCTGCATCCTCTCATCAGGGCATCCCATTCCACAGGTACTGCATAGAAAGATGGAAGGTCCCTGACACAGAAAGTTGCCCAGAACTCAGCAGGAGAGAAACATATTTACATATTGGGGTTGTTTTCCTGTGGAAACCTTGTTTCTTGTTCTTTTTGGAGCAATTTTGCATGAGACCTCAGGGATCTCAAATGGGGTTGCCCTGCAGAAAAGAAACTGTGGGATGCAGCAAGGAGTATGTGAGACTGGCTGTTCTAGTTTGCAACCTGTCAGGATGCACTATATCTGAAATGGAATGGCTTTTTTTGGTTTTGTTTTTTTCTTTTCTTTTCTTTTTTTTTTTTGCATGGGCAGGCTCTGGGAAATGAACTCAGGTCTCCAGCACAGCAAGCAAGAACACTGCCACTGAGCCACTGTTGTTGCCCACCCTTGGAATGGCTTTTAAAAGAGGAATTTATTAAGTTGCAAGTTTACAGTTCTAAGACTGTGAAAATGTCCAAATTAAATTAAGGCAATAGAAATGACCATTCTAAGGCATCTGGGGGAAGATGCCTTGATTATAGAAGGCTGATGATCAGGGATTCTTTCTAAGCTGGGAGAGCCCATGGCAATGTCTGCTAGCTTTCTCTCCCAGCTTCTTATTTGATGAAGCTCCCCAGGGAAGTTTTCCTTCTTCATTTCCAAAGGTCTCTGTCTGTGTGGGCTCTGTTGGCTGTTAACCTTGTTCAAAATTGATTCCCTCTTAAAGGGCTCCAGTAAGCAACCCCACCTTGAATGACTGGAGACTCACCTCCATGGGAACAATCTTATCAAAAGTTAACACTCACTACTGGGTGATCACATCTCCATGGGAGCAATCAATAAGCTCCCACCTAGCATCACTGAATGAGGATTAAAAGACATGGCTTTTCTGAGGTACACCAAGATTCAAACCAAGTAAGGAGTGGGAAGGGTACATGATGAGTGGACCAAATTTACCCTTTTTTTGTCCTACTAGTTTTCATTTATATGAATTTGATATTTCCAAAGATAAGAGAAAGCTATACCTCAAAACTTGGTAATTAATATTCACACCTCTGAGTTTTTCCTATGTTAAAGATAAAGAGGTTAAAAAATAAGTCTCTAGAACCCAAAAAATACATCATATTCATCTCACCACAGAGTCAAATACCCACTTAAAATGAAAATAAAAAGAGTTCCAAATACTAACACAGAACTTAATTTTGAATATAGGTACTTTACTCAATAACTAGGTTACTGCTTGTTGGGGAGAAAGCTCTTAACCACAATTGAATATTATATGGTGAGATAATGTAAATATTGAAGCAAGTGGGGAAAATTTTCTTATCACAGAATCTAACTTTACTATTTCTCAAGTAACAATTTTGATCTTTCAGTAGGAACAATGTTTCCTATTGTACCATCACTGTAGCAGCTGCACATAATTATATTCTTCTATGAGATGCAGATCACAGATCTTATATTTTCCATTTAAGTAATTATAACTTACTTTTGAAATTATATTTTGTATGTCCCTACCACGTTTAAAATATTTTAGTTGATTTTGGCTAAAAATATTTAACTAGTGATTCATATGGACTTTTGCTGACAGATATTTCTGATACCTATAAATCAGTATTTAGTGTCAACATCATTCAAATTCAGGAAAGTATAGTTTGGCATACTTGAGTAATAATATACTATTCAATAGTATAACTGATTTATTTTTTAATATAAAGATATTTCTGAGAAAAAAACACTGTAGGAAGTCATAAGTATATCCAATGAAAAAAGTTTCTGCTCAAAAAATTTCTTCTGACTTCCTTATTGTTTTATAGTATTGCCAATAATGCATCTTTTTATTTAGCATACTGCTAATTCTTCTTTTGTTTTAGTCCTATAAGACCAAGCCCATAGTCATATGTCACTCATATAAATAGCAATTCTCCTATATCATGTACTTAGTCTCCCTGAAACTGACATTTAAAAAAAAGATATTTCAATCCAACCATTGCCCATACCTCCTCAGCAATCATATTCACCATTTCCTCTAAACAACTTCTGTAACTGCTGAAATTATTTGCTTTAATTGATTTTGTCTGCCTTGTTTCTGTATGACATTAAGTTTCTCAACAGATTCCCTGGTTTTCAAAATTGTTTGCTGTAAGGTAGGATGGGAGGAAAGAGACACATAAAATGAGACAAAAGGATGGAAAATCAAGTTTACCCCAATGCTGTGCTGTACTCCAACCAGGAGAGTGTCTCACCAAGCACCAAAGAGGTGGCAGCTAACCACTATCCCATTCCACTAGTGGCAGCTGGTGGTATTTGTGGATACAATTATTTGTCACCACGTTACAAGATTAGTTTTACTAAGATTGTCTACTAGTGTCCATCTTAGAGTTCAGAGGTTATATTCTCTGTCACTTAGTACTTATATCTTGGACTATAGATAAAACTCCCTTTTGCAGTAGTTCTTGTTATGAAAATGTATGTATGTGTGTACACACATGCACTTATATGGGTTCCTCTCATTGCAAAAATCAGTCCCCTCAAAAATCCAGATAAGCACTAAAGAGTATAAATGGCACAAATTTGTAAAATAATTTTAGACCCACAGTAAAAATTAAGTTATAATATTTTTGGATATGCATTTACCTGGTAATGTAATAAAAAAAACAAGAAAAACAAACATAAATGTCATTAAATAGATTTTTTTGGCACAAATCTGAACATTGAAAATGTCACTAAATGAAATTCCAACCAGTTAGCCTGTTCTAAATTTCAAAAACCATTCTTAATTAAGAAATAAATATTTTAAACATATTTGAGTATTTTAAACACAAATCAAAATGTCTGGGATGAAAATAAAGCAAAACTGATTGAGAGGCCAAAACACAGCCCTAAATCTATTCATCTGCAAATAAGGAAAAGAATAACTTGGCAGTCATGGCCTGCACACCTGTGGACACTCCAACTAAGGTTAGCAAGATGGTGGTGTTCTCAAAATTAGGCTCTGACTCACCAGCTTCAAGTATGTCAGGCCAGGAGCCATCTGTTCTGATCTCACTGAGGACTGCAATGATGATGATGACAGCAGGCCAAGACTGAGGTCCCTCCTTTTGCTCCTCTGAAGCTGTTATATACATCTCTGTTCACATGTCTCCCTTTCAGCTCCTAGCTGTCAATTGAAAGGCAAAATTTAGTCACATTACTGAATCTCCAACTAGATAAACCTGACTGGGTCTTTAGCTAATTCAGATTAATTGATATACAATTCATATTACTGCTCATAACAGGGTGAAATTCAGGAACTCACTGGCTTACTCAGAAAAAAAGGATACACCCAAAACTACAAGTGTAATTGTTGGGGACTACTTGGTCCCATCAAAATGGACAAAATGTTCTGGAGTGAAAATAGCTTCAAGAAGACATGTGTCACCCCCAAAGAAACCAAAACCAAAACCCAAAACCTGCATGTATCAATGCAAAATGTCAAAAATAGGTAAAACTGTACATATGTATGTCTGTGTGGGTGGGGTTATATGGGAACTCCATTTCCTGCATAATTTTTCTGTAAACCTACAAACATTCTACAAAGTAAAGTCTATCAAGAAATATCTGCATATCAAGCTGTCATTTATACTTTATGTTATCTGACAGAGCAAATCATGTGCCCATTCAGAGAGGAGTGGTGGAGGAGTGGTGGTTTTCCAGACTCAGAGAATCAAAGCTTCTGTGAGGGAGGTCAAGTCAACATTAGAATTAGGAATTGACAAGGAGAAGAATGAGACAATGGGACAAAAGGAATTATCTAAGGCAATGGGAAATAAGATTTGTCTGGATCAAATCCATTTAATCACACCCATCATGGGAGGCTCCTGCTGGTGCTGGCTTTGAAGGGCAGTGAAAGGCAGAGCTCTGGAGCCTGAAGCCTAGTGTTCACAGCCCTGGAACCCCTCTCCCTCCTCCAGAGGAACTAACCACCATTGGCCAGCCCAGATTCCTGTTGCTCTTCAACCCAGCAAGACCTGGGTTCGATTTCCATCCTATGAATTTCCCAAAAACAAGCAAATAAGCAAAGCAAATAACAAAAATTTAACAAATGTTGCTGCAATAACAGTATAATCACATGGAAAAGGAACGAAATGTGACCCCTGCCATATAGCATATAAAAAAATGCGTGATGACTAAAACCATAATATAATATAAGTGCATATAGGAATAAAGCCTTCTTTCTGTTAATAATGCATTGCCAGCCACATCATACCTATATGAATTAACATTATTTTCTGTAAAGCTGTGAAATTTCTACAAAAGTTTAATTTTCAGCCGTGTCATCAACAAGCATCTGAATAATAATATACAACTTTAAGTAAAGACAAATAATATATTTCCTGCTATTAATCTGATACAGTTATTACTGAAATTCAATTTTCTTAAAAAAAAGTGTATTTTCAAAGAACATGCAACCATCCGTACCCTATTTAAAACAAGCAAAACAAAACAAAATAAAAACCTTTGCACTGGAAATTGTCCCAGGACCTATTTTGGAATTTTTAGCACCCTGACAAACCACTCAGATGCTTTCTTCTGCCAAAACAAATTAATTCAAGGAGGATTTTCTTCATTTATTTCATTCACTGTCACAAGACTATGCTATGTCACACTGAAAGTCCATCATCAATAATTCAAAAGCACTTGATACTGCAGAAATAAAAATCTAAATCTTTTAGGGATCTCCTTAAAATCAAAAGCTCATGTGCCTCAAAGCACTTTGTCAAAAGAGCAAAGAGGAAGCTGCTCAATGGGAGAACATATTTGGAAGACACATGTCAGACAAAGGTTTGATATCCTCTGTAGATAAAGAAATTATACAGCTCAATAACAAAAAAATGAAGAACAAAATTATAAAATGGGCAAAGGATACCAATAAACACTTTCCCATAGAATAAATACAAATGCCTAAAAAACCCATGAGAAGATGCTCAACTTCATTTGTTATAAAAGAAATGCAAATCAAGACTGCAACGAGTTATCACTTCATACCTATAAGAATTGTTGACATTAACCAAGCAGAAAACTAAAAATGTTGGAGAGAATGTGGAGAAACTGGAACATGTTCACTATTGGTGGGGCTGTATAATGATATAGTCACTGTGGAAAACAGTTTGGTGATTCCCCAGAAAACTAAATATCGAATTGTCCTAAGACCTTTCAGAAGAACTGAAAGGAGTGATATGACCAGACATTTTCACACAAATGTTCATAGTGGCACTATTCACAACTGCCAGAAGATGGAAATATTCCAAGTGCCCATCAAGAGACAAGTGGATAAACAAAATGTGGTATATACATATGAAGGAACATTGTGCAGCAACAAGATGGAATGAGGTCCTGAAACCTACGATAACATGGATTAACCTTAAGGATAAAATGCTGCATGAAATAAGTCAGATTAAAAGGGATAGATACTGTCTGATTTCACTATTGTGACTATGGTAAAGGTATCACAGAGGTTTTATTCTTCAGAATATAGGGGATCTAGTAGTACACAGAGATAGAAATAAGAGAAAGGTTACCCAATATGTTTGAGCTTAAATGTAAGGGAGCAGCTAGAATGGGTGGAAGCTAATTAGTGGAGCCAACCATTGTTATATTGAAGGTGAACATGATTGAATGGGAATGTATAGTGCATGTATCCCATGAATTAACCCTACAATTTCTCACATGAACTCCTTCAAAGGTTTGATTTTGTGTGAGTCAATAACAGAGGGATATAGGGAGAAAACTAATATTGCATGATATGGCTTATAGTTAACAGGAAGACATCAATAGTACCAGAGTAGTACCAGGGGTAAATAATTGGGGCTGGGGAGAAACAAGAGATTAGAGGGAGCTTTGATTTGATATCTGGTGAGGCTGTGTTTATCAGTTTTTTCCTTGGATAAGTGAAAATTGTCCAAAATTAAGAGTGCTACTCATTGTACAACAAAGTGAGGATACTTTAAGATGTTTTTTTTTTTGGACATCATCCATGATGCCCAATGGATGGATGGGGTCAAAGGGTACAATGACTGAAAAGCTGAGAGGGCAACTGTGATTACATATATGATGGAATATTGTGTGGCTACAGAAAGGAATACATGAGCCATGCAATGAATCGAATAAAATTTGGGGATAATATGTTGTGCAAAATAAGCCTGAAATAAAGTACAAATATGCTATGCTTTCTTTCAGAAAATGATTATAAGATAATTGGAGTCTAGACTGTAAACTCTTAAAGCAGTTGCATTTATTCTGAAGTAAATGTATTTCTAGATTCAGAGACACAGAGATGTAGTGTAGAAACTGGTATTTCCCTGGAACTTTGAGAACCTTGGTGACACCTAAGACTCAGAGCTAGATTTCAGAAGCTCTGAAAGTCAGCATTGCAACATATGATAACAGCTAAAGTAACCAAAATACAGATCAGGCTTTAATTAGAGATAAAAATGAATCAAATCTTGCTGGAACTAAGGTAAATCGGAACACAGGGGAAAATGTTAGTGTTTATTCTAGAGCCTCACCTATTGTATTAGACTAAGGTCACAGAGGATTATTGTGTCTAGAACCTAAATCTTCTGTAACACAATCTAAATCAACTTGCCTGTATATCTCATTTAAAAAAAACCAAACACATGGAGCCCAGAATGGAACAATAATTCCATACAACTTAATGTAATACCTGGATACATCCCAGACTATGGTGGGCTGATAATTTTAAAAAAAGTATTGGCAGAGTCCCATGTGGGTACAAAAAAAATTAGGAACTATTAAGCTTTTTCATCTGGGAACTTCCTAACACCTTCTCAAACATTGGGGACTACCAAGAAAATAGGTCAAGCACTTGATTTTGAAGTTTAACTTAATGAAACTGATTTCTGTAGTGGAGACTACCTATAATGTCGCCTTAGAGTTGTTTCCAGGAAACCTCTCTTGCTCCTCACATGTGGTGTCTCACTATAAGCCCAAATCTTCAAGGAAAATCATTACCTTTCCCCTATCAGGGACATGACACTGAAGGGTGAAAGTCTCCCTGAGTGTGTGAGGCATTGCTCCCAGGGATGAGCTTTGCCCTGTCATCATGAGATTGACAATGATTTCCTGACAAAAAGGGGGAAAATATGTGTAACAAAATAAGACATCAGTGGCTAAGAGAGTTCAATTAGAGTTGAGAGGCTATTCTGGAGGCTGCCGTTTTGCAAACTTCAACTGGATATTTCTAATTGCCATGATTTGTCAAACCTGAACATCATTCCTGTTAGCTCTTAAGAATGCCAAGTCTGAGACTCTGTAAATGTTTCATGAACTACATTTACTTTTCTGAAATCTATAACCTCTAGAGGTTCTTAGGCCAGATATATCCTGAAGCACAGAGAGGCCTGTTGCATGAAAATTACCAACAAATTTAATCCCCCTATTCTTATTGTGAATGAACTGGCCTTTGATAATTTGATATTCTAGCTATCTTAGACATTCTTGTATAGTTCCTTTAAATGTTGTTAGAGCAACTGTAGAACTGAATTTTTCATTTAACTGACATTTAAATTGAAAAAGCCAATATATTTTTAACTACTGGTTACTACATTTGAGAGCACAGTTCTTCTATGTATAGGAAAAATAACTGTCACTTGCAAAATTGCTTCAGAGTAACTCAAGTAGTGCAGAGAAAAATATTAAAAAGGTAAGAACACAAAAGATATACAAAGAAGTAGAATAAAAAAAGAAGGAAATGTGAAAAACACATTTGTCTGCAATAATTATGAGAAAATGTATCAGAACAAAAAATATATATGATCAAAATCAAATTTTGGCTCAAAATGACTAAATCTAATGAAGTCTTCACCTCTACAAACATGGTGCAAATGTAGACATCCTAGGCTGAGGCAGAAGAGGACAAGCCAACTGATGTAGATGAGATGGAGTTGGCAGCATCCAGAAAACAGAAGTATCAAACTATGATAATAGTTTCCTGTGTAAGAAAGAGATGAGATATACGTAGGTGTTGTTTTCTTAACAATGAATTCTAAACTATGTAGCCCTGTAAACTATGTCAATGAAAAACTTTCTTTAAAAGTACATAATAGACAGTTAAACAGCTATTTTTTAATTCCAAGTAAGGCTTGAAACTCCATCCTGTTCTTGTGAGTAGAACTCAGAACACATTGTTCATAATTCTCTTTGCCTGGGAAAGGCCATACAATATACAGACTGACTGCCCAATTTTAAGAAAAGGATATAAAAATTTTTTGCTTAGAATGAGCCCCACTTTCCACTGACATATTCCCCGGCTCTGCTATCTGAAATGATCTGAATGTCTAGATTCCCTGTGTACAGATCATTTCCTAGACCCCAATCCATAGTTTCCCCCATTGCTGCTGCCTATTCCCATAGTTTGCAGCCACTGACAATGGAAACACATTTCTGTGTTTTGGAACTCCAGGTTCCCTCCCTAGCTCAAATTTATGCCCCATTTCTTGTTGTTCCAGATAATTACATATAGATATTTGTGCAATCATTCTGATCACTTTATGGCAGGAAATAAAGAAAAAAAGACAAAGATGCTCTGGTAAAAGTAGCACACAGGCTTGGTGATTGTGCTGGCTTGAAAGTATTATGTACCTCAGAAAAGACAAGTTTTAATCTTGATCCACATTTTATGGATATATTCATTTCTTTAAATCCTAGTTCCACACTGTAGGTTGGAAACTTTTGAGTACATTATCTCAGGGAAGATGTGATACACCTAATTGTGGGTGTGATTTTTTCATTAGATGGCGATGTGATACCATCCATTCTGGTTTCAATTAGTTTACTCGAATTCTTTAAAAGAGGAAATATTTTGGAGAGAGTCAGAAATGATAGAAATGACAAAGCCAACAGAAACCTCAGAGCTGACAGAGAGAGCAGAGGCATGTATATTTGGAGATGCTTGGAGCCCAACACATGTTGCTGTGTTGCTTCCCATTAGATGTAAAGCAGAACCTGGAGAGAAACAAGGGAAGCTAAGAGATGAAAGTCAGCTCCCAGAGAAGCAAAGTGAGGTACTCCCACAGGAACAGAGGCTGAAAGCAAAGGAGCCCAGAAGTAAGGACATAGCAGGTTCCAGCCACTTTGACTTTCTAGCTGACAGAGATATTCCAGACCCCTTGACCTTCCTTGAATTAATGTATCTTTCCCTGGATGCCTTAGTCTGGACAATTTTACAGGCTTAGAGCTGTAAACTTGTAATGTATTAAATTTCCCTTTATAAAAGCCATTAAATTTCTGGTATAGTGCATTCCAGCAGCTTTTAAACTAACAGTTACCATCACCATGGAAATTGTAGACCGAATACCTTGGGTGGGACATTGGAAAGGGCTAAGTAAAGGACAACATTGGAAGAGGGGGAGTGTTCCACCTTACTTGGAGATTTCAAGCAGCCCTTCCACTTGACTTCAGAGTGAGATTCATCTTTGCACCCTGGCCTTTTAGAAAGCCAACAGTCCCCAGGGGTTGTTCAGGCTTCTGTACCTGATTTAGGAATAGTCCTCTCTTCCATTTAGTGTCATAATCATGGTAAGTCATTTTCTCTGCATGCCAAGCATTTCTCTGTGAATGTAAGACATCTCTGATTCTACTGATGTCTTGATGGAGATGGAGGAAGGAGCTATAAGCAGGCAATGGTGTCATGGAAAGAGTGCTTCTGGTTTAGGAAATAGGATGAGATAGTTCTATGTTATCACCAAGGAAATGAGGAAAGAAGATAATGTCACAGCTGTCCAATTGTGTTCCATCCAGAACTTTGATGGTATTTGCTGGGCAGCTTAGCAACTGGGATAAATTCCAGGGCCCAATGCCTGGTACTGGACAGGGTCTGATACTAGATAGGGCCTGATACAGAACAGAGACATCTGGAGGTGGGGAAGAGACTCCTGCTACTTCTGCTATTCACTACTTTTCTTCAAGGTTGGACTCTTCTCTTGGACTGAGACTTTAGTGTCTCAGACAAAGTCTCCTGTCTCAGGTTTACCCCCAAAACTAGTCTTGTAAATCCATCTCAGCCCAGGGATGAACTGTTGATTACTGTCCTCCTCCAGCTTACCTTCTGTTCCTGCCTTCATGCCCAGGTCCACTATAGCTGCCTATACATCTTTGATGTCCTAGTAAACTGAGTAGGGTTAGCCTTGCAGCCTTGAGAAGTTGAACCTTTTCAGGGATCAAGGATACAGCATAAGAATTTTACTGTTGGTGAAAGATATTAAAAAATATTATTATCTGTAGTCCATAGTTTGTCACAGATTTTCTCATATATTCTATTACTAACTCCTTTTAACAGAGATATACCTTTATTCTAGGTCACTAAAGAACATTTATATATTTTTGCTGCTAATCAATATTATCATCCACTACAGATTTATATAATGTGTTTTACAGACCCATGTTTTATCCTCTAGCTTTCTTCCTAGTGACATGTGTGACTAAATTTCACCTTTCTACCACAATCATACTCATAATTCAGTGCTGTTAATTACACTCAACATTATATGCTAGCATCAAGTCTATTATTTCAAACATGCAAATACAACACAGTGAAAAATTCTGCATGCAATAAGCATGAGCTCCCTGTTCTTTACAATCATCCTATCACCTGGTAACCTATATTCTAGGTTTTAACTCTGTGAGCTTACTTGTAATTAGCACACATTAGTGAGATCATAAAATATTTGTTCATTTGCATCTGATCTATTTCATTCAACATCATGTCCTTGAGGTTCATCCATGTTATTTTATACTCCAGGGCTTCATTTCTGCTGAATAATATTCCATTAAATGTATATACCACATTTTGTTTATCCATTCATTGGTTGATGGGCACATGGTTATTTCTTTCTTTTGGCAATTGTGAATAATGCCACTATGAAATTGGTGTGCCAATGTCTTTTCACATCCTTGCTTTCATTTTTTTCATTTAGCAGCATGATTGCCAGGTCAGTTTTATACTTTTCTTTCTGTGGAACTGATAAGCTGCTTTCCACAGTAGTTACACCATTTTATATTTCAACCAATAGTGATTAAGTATTCCTCCTATTCCACATCCTCTCCACTTGTGGTTTTTATTTGTTTAATAATTGCCATTCTTGTATGTGTGAAATGGTATTTCACTGTGCTTTTGATTTCCATTTCCCTGATAGTTAGCAATGTTTCACATCTATTCATGAGCTTTTTAGCCATTTCTATTTCCTTTATGAAAAAATACCCATTCAATATTTTTCCCATTGTAAATTAGGTTGTTCATCTTTTCATTGCTGAGTTGTAGGATTTCATTATACATTCTGGTTAGTAAACCCTTATTCAATATGTGGATTCCAAATATATACCCCCACTGAGGGCTGACTTTTCACTTTTTGACAAATTCCTTTTCTTAACAAAAATAACCACTTTTGAGGAGGTCCAATTTCTCTATTTTTTCTTCCATTGCCTGTGCTCCAAATAGAATAAATCCAAATAGTCTTCCCCAAGACACATACTAATCAGTCTGTGAAATGTTGAAGAGAAGCAGAAAATCCTGAAAGCAGCAAGAGTAAAACAATCTACAACATATAAGAGAAATCACATAAGCCTGAGTTCAGGCTACTAAAATGACACTATGGAGACAAGAAGGCAGTGATATGATATATTTAAGATTCTGAAAGAGAAAGACTTCCAGCCAAGAATTCCATACTCAGCCGAACTGTCCCTCAAAACTGAGGGAGAGATTAAAGTTTTCACAGACAAACAAGTCCTAAAAGAATATGCGAACAAGAAACCAGCCCTAAAAGAAATACTAAAAGGAGTTCTGCCAGTTGGAAAAAAAGACAAGAGAGGGAGATCTGGAGGATGGCACAGAAGTGAAGAGTACCAGCAGTGGTAACTCAAAGGACAAAAAGAAAGAGGTAAAAGAATGTACAGATCTGACACAATCCAGAGATAACAGCGTGAATTCAAGAAATGCCTTTTCAGTTATAACTTTGAATGCTAGGGGACTAAACTTACCGATTAAAAGCTATAGATTGGAAGAATGAATGAAGAAATATAATCCAACTATTTTCTGCTTATAAGAGACTCATCATACAAATAGATTGAAAGTGAAAGGATGTTTACGGAAGTTGTATCCAAAAGAAAGCAGGAGCAGCTTTACCAATATCGGACAAAATAGACTTTAAACGTGAAGACATCATTAGAGATAAAGAAGGACACTGTATATTAATAAAAAGGGACAATTCATGAAGAAGAAATAACAATAATAAATGTTTATGCTCTCAATCAAAGTACATGAAACAGACATTGGCAAAACTGAAGTAAGCAATAGACATTCCAACAATAATAGTAGGCCACTTCAATACACCAGTCTCCTCTATAGATAAAACCACTGGACAGAGATCAACAAGGAACTAGAGAAGTTAAACAACTCAATAAATGAATTTGACCTAACAGACATATATAGGTCATTGCATTCCAACACACCAGGATATACATTTTTCTCTAGTGCCCATGGAACATTCTCCAAGATAGGTCATATGCTGGGGCACAAAACAAGTCTTTATAAATTTAAAAAAATATTGAAATTATTCAAAACTCCCTCTCTCATCACAATGAAATGGAATTGGATATCAATAACCAACAAAGAATGAGAAATTTCACAAATATATGGAGATTAAATAAACACTCTTAAACAAGTGGGTCAAAGAAGAAATTGCTAGACAAATCAGTAGCTAACTGGAGATGAATGAAGATGAGAATGCAACAAATCATAACTTATGGAATGTGGCAAAGGGTCTGCTGAGAGGGAATTTTATTGCCCTAAGTGCAATTAAAAAACAAGAAAGAGCAAAAATAGAGGACTTAACTGCTCACCTGGAAGAATTTGAGAAAGAACAGCGAACTAACCCCAAAACAAATAAAAGAAGAGAAATAACAAAGATTAAAGGACAGTTAAGTGAATGGAAGACCAAAAGAACAACAGAAAGAATCAGTAAAAACAAAAGTTAGTTCTTTGAGAAAATCAACAAAATTGATGGGCCACTAGCAAGGCAGACAAGGAAAAAAAGAGAGAGGACAAAAAGCTTCTATCATGAGTGGCACACATAGGGTGCCTAGGTTGCTCTTCATGCAGAATCAATCTGAAGAGATTTTGGAAGCATAATTTTTGTTGCTATGGCAACTGGTGATCATTGGTCCTGGCATCCTTAAAAACAAAAAAAGAGGGGGGGGAGATTTATTTTTAATTTAAATAAATTTTTTTTTATAATTTAAATGAAATAAATAAAAAATGAGAGGGGGTCATTAACACACACCCTGAAGAAATAAAATAAATCGTACAATACTATGAACAACTATAAGCCAATAAACTAGACAACTTATATGAAATGAGCAAACTCCTGGAAATACAGAAATAAATTTTGAGAGACTATAAATTGCTGGAAGTATATTTCTTTTTGGCTTTCAAGGATGTTGTTCTTCTGAATTTATTTGGTGATTGGCTTTTCCATATCTTCAAAGTAGATGATTAAAATTTTCATTGGGATTGTGTTAAATCTGTAAGTCAATTTGGATACAATTGACACCTTAACTATAATTAATCTTCTAATCCATGAACCCAGAACTTTCTTGCATTTATTTAAATCTTTCTTGATTCCTTTCACCAGTGTTGGTATTTTCTAAATAGAGGTCATTTACATCCTTGGCTAAATTTATTCCTATGTATTTGCTTGTTTTCACTGCTATTATAAATGGATTTTTTCTTGACATCCATGCATGAGGGCTTTAAATAAATGTATAGAAACACTATTGATTTTTGCATGTTGGCCAACTATCCCACCAGTTTGCTTAATTCATTAATTAGCTGTAGCAGCTCTGTCATTGATGTTTTGGAACTTTCTGAGTATAGAATTATGTCATTTGCAAACAGTAAAAGTTTTACTTCTTCCTTTCCAACTTGGTGCCCTTTATTTATTTTTCTTGGCAAATTCTTCTAGCTAAGACTTCTAGAATGATGTTGAATAAGAATGGTGACAGTGACCATCCTTGTCTTCTTGTTGATAGTAAAGGGAAAGTTTTCTGTATTTCACCAATGAGTATGAGTTAGCTATGGGTTTTTCATACAAACCCTTTATTATGTTTAGGCAATTTCTTTGGATTCCTAAATTTTGAAATAATTTTATCAAGAATAGATGCTGAATTTTGTCAAATGCCTTATGTGCATAAATTAAGATGATCATGTGGTTTTTCCTTTCTATTTGTTAATGTGGCATATTAAATTAATTGTTTTTCTTGGATGGAAATACCTTTGAATACCTGGAATGAAACCCAATTGGTCATGGTGTATATTTCTTTCAATATGTTATTGGATTTAATACGCAATTATTCTGTTGAGGATTTTTGAATCTATATTCATTAAAGACTCTGAATTGCAATTTTCTCTTTTGTAGAACTTTATGAGGCTTTGCTATAAGGGTAATGTGGGTTCATAAAATGAGTTAGACAATGTTTTATTCCATCTTCATTTTTTTTTAAGAATTTGAGCAGCTATGGAGTTAATTCATATGGAACGTTTGATAAAATATAACTGTGAAGCTATCTGCCCCTGGGCTTTTCTTCAATGATAGGTCATTGTTTTAAAAAAGTTTTATTGGGCGGCTGCCGTGGCTCAGCAGGCAGAGCTCTGACCTGCCGTGCTGGAGGTCTGGAGTTCGATCCCTGGTGCCTCCTGCCCATATGCAAATTAAAAAAAAAAGTTTTATTGACAAAATAACATGCAAAAACAAATATTCTTAACATATGAACATTCCATACTTGATGTACAATCAATGGCTCACAATATCACCCCATAGTTCTATATTTATCACCATGATAATTTCTTAGAGAAATTTGCATCGCTCCAGAAAAAGAAATAAAAAGAAAAAAGAAAAGAACTTATACATACCATACCCCTTACTGCTCCCTCTCACTGACCACTAGTATTTCTATCTACACAATATATTTTAACCTTTCTTCTCCTTATTTTTTATAAAACCCTTACCATTCCCTTTCATTGATCACTAGCATTTCAATCTACTCAATTTATTTCAACATTTGTTCACTTATTACAGGTTTATGGTTTTATCCATATTTTTTACTCATCTGTAATGGTAGGTTTTTGATGAGTGATTCTAACTCTTTACTTGTGACTTGTTAACTGATGTTTTTAATTTCTTCTATACCAGATATATTTTCTTCTATAGAAAATGTAAGTGTATTAGTAAGGGATCGCTAGAGAAACAGAATCAACAGGGAACACTCACAAATATAAAATTTATAAAGTGTCTCATGTGACCATGGGAATTCAGAGTCCAAAATCTGCAGTGCCAACTGTGAAGTCAACAATTCTGATGGAGAGTCTGGATGAACTCCACAGGAGAGGCTGGCCAACTGAAGCAGGAAGAGAGCCTGTCTTTTCTGAATGCTCCCTAAAAGGCTTTCAGTGATTAGGTTAAGCACCACTCATTGCAGAAGACACTCCCCTTTGGCTGATTACAAATGGAATCAGCTGTGGAAGCAGCTAACATGATCATTATTTAATTCTATGAAATGTCCTCATCGCAACAGACAAGCCAGCACTTGCCCAATCAAACAGATACCACCACTTGGCCAAGTTGACACATGAACCTGACTAGGACAGTAAGTTATTATTAGGTTTCTAGAAAGTTGTCCATTTCATCTAAGTTGTAGAATTTGCCATAAAGATGTTTAGAGTATTCTTTTATCTTTTTAATTTCTGTGTTCAGTAGCAATTTCTCACTTCATTTCTGATTGTATTTAATTTCCTTTTTTATCTTTTGTCAATCTAGCTAAAAAAATTTGTATTTTTTTAGATTGTCTAAACATCTTTTATTATATAGAATAACATATATACAAAGCAAAGAAATAAAAAAAAAAACAATAGTTTTCAAAGTACTCTTCAACAAATAGTTACAGGTCAGATCCCAGAGTTTATCATGAGTAGCATATGATCCTCTCAGATTTTCCCTTCTAGCTGCTCCAGAACCTAGGAGGCTAGAAGGGGTAAATATTTTCAATCATCACAATTGACTTTTCTCCTTCTTTTTTGGTGAAAAATAATATATATACAGAAAAGCATATTTTCAGAGTTTGTAGAACATATTTCAAAGTTTGACATGGGTTACAATTTCACAATTTTAGGTTTTTAATTCTAGCTCCTCTAAGATACTGGAGACTAAAAGAGAGATCGATTCAATGATTCAGCATTCACATTCATTTGTTAAATTCTATCTTCACTGCATAACTCCACCAAAATACATTGAATTTTGAAGAATGCTTTTTTAGCATCAATTGAGATGATTATATGATCTTTTGCTTTTGATTTATTAATGTGCTGTACTACATAAATTTATTTTCTTGTGTTTAACCACCCTTTCATTCCTGGTATAAACCTCACTTGGTCATGGTATGTAATTCTTTTAATGTGTTGTTGAATTCCATTCGCTAATATTTTGTTGAGAATTTTTGCCTCTGTGTTCATCAAGAAGGTTGGCCTGTAGTTTTTCCTTCTCATAGCATCTTTACCTGATTTTTGGTATTAAAATGATATTAGGTTCATGAAATGAGTTAAGTAGAGTTCCTTTTTCCTCCAATTTTTTGAAATGTTTGAGTAGGATTAGTGTTAATTCTTTTTGGAATGTATGATAAGATTCCCCTGTGAATTCATCTGGTCCTGGGCTTTACTTTGTAAGAATATTTTTTTATGAGAATTAAATTTCTTTGCTTGTGATTGGTTTGTTGAGATCTTCTATTTCTTCCTGAGTCAGTGCAGCTTTTCTGTGTGTTTCCAAGAATTTGTTCATTTCATCTCAGTTGTCTAGTTTGTTAACATATAGTTGTTAATAGTATCCTTGTATTAGGATTCTCTAGAGAAACAGAATCAACAGGAAATATTTATAAATATAAAATTTATAAAAGTGTCCATGTAACTGTGGGAACATAGAGTCCAAAATCTGTAGGGCAGGCTGTGAAGATGATGGCTCCAATGGAGGGTCTAGATGAACTCCACAGGAAAGGCTCACTGGCCAAAGAAGGAAGAGAACCTGTCTCTTCTGAATCCTCCTTAAAAGATTTCCAGTGATTACATGAAGCATCACTCATTAAAGAAGATACTCCCCTTTGGCTGATTGCAAACAAAATCAGCTGTGGATGCAGCCAATGTCATCATGATTTAATTATGAGATGTCCTCATGAAAAAAGGCAGACCAGCACTGGCCCAACCAGACTAACAGGAAGCACCACCTGGCCAAGTTGACACATGAACCTAACCATGACAGTCCACCCCTTATCAACTTGGCAGGTATACATATCACCTTAAACCATAACTAATTTCTAAATAGGAAACACCAAAAGATATCTTTATTTTTTTCACATAACAATAATCAACTGTCCTGCATATCTCTGGAAACACATTAAATCTCTAACAAAGCAGCATTACTGTCCTAATTTCTGTAACTGATCACATGGTCATAGTTCATATGTATCAAAACCTTCTTCCACTACCCATTCCATGTTCCACATTCCTTTGCCCCTCAGCAAGCCCTTCAGCTGGCCATGGTTCTTTGTCTGGTGGGGTGACCCAAACCTTCATTCCTAAAATTTCAGAGTCATTGGTAGTCCTGATTGGATTGGGTTGTTGCAGTTTTCCATTGATTTTAATCACAGGGCATGACAGCAATAAAATACACCCTAGGGGATCTTCTATATTTCAGGAAAACTCTTCTTTACCTCCATTGTGTAGTTGCAGACTTATTTACCCCTGACCGTCAGCATCAATCACCCCTGCCAGTAATGTAATCCCCTTCTTGACTTGTTGACCCAGGGGCATGAGTAGCCCAAAGTGACCAGGTAGCAGTCTTAGATTCCAGTTCAATGGAATCATTGTTGTTTCTCCTGATGGAAGCACTCCCCATTTTGGAACTAAAACCTGTAGACCAGCAGAGCTCAGGGTCGTAGGAACAGGAAGCAAAAATTTTCCTAGTGGATCACTGGGAATAATAGTGAGTAGTGCCACTCCCATTTCCACCCCTTGGTTCCTGGATCCATGAATCCTGGCTATGGGAAAAACAGCACCATGCAAAAAACCCTGATTGAGAGCATATACAACTTCCAGGAGAACATCACCCCAGCCTTTCATGGTACTACCACATAGTTGACACAGTAATTGAGTTTTCAAAAGGCCATTTCTTTCTTTTCCTCAGTCAATTAACTGTAAGCAACTCCCCAAGTGGCCATCGCTCTGGTCTGCAAAAGACAAGGTGATGTGGCAGGAGTGGAGACCATGGGCATTTGGGCCCCTTCCTTGTGTAACTTACTTGTGCCTTCAGGACTTGCTCTGGCCCTATCTCATA
This sequence comes from Myrmecophaga tridactyla, assembly GCA_004026745.1. NCBI lineage: Eukaryota > Metazoa > Chordata > Mammalia > Pilosa > Myrmecophagidae > Myrmecophaga > Myrmecophaga tridactyla. The sequence continues at coordinate 10,068 of PVIY010004054.1, read as the reverse complement.
TATATCATTTCCATTTGATGATGGAGTGCTGCTGCACATGCCCAACTTTATGGTTTGGTGGGTCAGACAACACCCAGCTCATGATAGGCAACTCGGGTCGCATGGTAACTTGGTGGCCCATGGTTAAGCGATCAGTCTCTACTAAGACCTAGTAACAGGCCAAAATCTGTTTCTCAAAAAGAGAGTAGTTATTTGATAAGGCTTTACTTTGAAATCTTAAGGGTCTGCATTGTGATTTTCCCATAGGGGCCTGCCATTTGCCACTGGCACTTCCAGCACCATTGGATCTGCTGGATCATATGATCCAAGTAGCAGAGCAGCTTGTACAGCAACCTGGACCTGTCACAGGACGTCCTCTTTTTCAGGTCTACACTCAAAATTAGCAGCTTTTCTGGTCACTTGATAAATGGGTCAGAGTGTCATATCCAAATGAGGAATAAGTTGTCACCAAAATCCAGAGATCAACTAGACGTTGTGCCTTTTATGGTTGTAGGAGGGGCCAGATGCAACAACTTATCCTTCACCTTAGAAGGGATATCTTGACATGCTGCACACCACTGGACACCTAGAAATTTCACTGAAGTGGAAGACCCCTGCATTTTCATTGGATTCATCTCCCATCCTCTGACATGCAAATGCTTTACCAGTAAGTCTAGAGTAGTTGCTACTTCTTGCTCACTAGGTTCAATCAACAAGATATCATCAATATAATGGACCAATGTGATGCCTTGTGAGCAAGGTCCCTGTAGATAAAGCTATGACATAGGGCTTGAGAGTTCATATACCCCTGAGGCAGGACAGCAAAAATATATTGTTGACTTTGCCAGATGAAAGCAAACTTTCTGGTGGTCCTTACTAACAGTTATTGAGAAAAACCATTTGCTACCTCATTAGCTGCATACCAGGTACCAGGGGATTATTGATTTGCTCAAGCAATGATACCACATCTGGAGCAGCAGCTGCAATTGGAGTTACCACCTGGTTGAGCTTATGATAACCCATTGTCATCCTCCAACATGCATCTGTTTTCTGCACAGGTCAAATAGGAGAATTGAATGGGGATGTGTTGGTAATCAATACCCCTGCATCCTTCAAGTTCTTAAAAGTGGAACTAATCTCTGAAATCCCTTCAGGAGTACAGTTTGACTTCTGATTTACTATTTTGCTAGGTAGGGGCAGTTCTAGTGCCTTCTCCTTGCCCTTTACCACCATAATAGCCCTCACTGCATGAGTTAGAGAGCCAATGTGGGAATTCTGCTAGTTTCTTAGGACGTCTATATCAATTATGCCATCTGGAATTGGGGAAATAACTACAGAATGGGTCCAAGGGCATGCTGAACTCACTGTGAGACAGACCTGAGCTAAAACTCCATTGATCACCTGACCTAAATACGCTTCCACTCTGACTGGTGGACCCAAGTGATGTTTTGGGTGCCCTGGAATTAATGTCACTTCTGAACCAGTGTGTAATTATCTCCATAATATCTGGTCATTTCCTTTTCCCCAATGCCCAGCTATCCTGGTAAAAGGTCATCAGTTTCCTTGGGGAAGACTTGGAGGAAGATTAATAGTATAGATTTCTGGAAGTGTAACAGGATCCTCCCCCAAAGGAAACTGGTCTCCTCTTCATCCAAAGGGCTCTGGGTCTGTAAACTCTCTCAAGTCTGGAAATTGATTAAGGGGTCATGACTTAAATTAAACTATTGCTCACTTGACCTAGAACACTTTTGTTTATATAGCTCAAACAAGAATTTAGTAGATTGTCCATCTATTGTATTTCTAGGTACCCCATGGTTTACTATCCAACACCACAAATCTCTGCATTTCAGATTATTTTGACTCCTGCTTTGAGTTTGCTGCCTATTATAATAGCCACGTCCACCCTGTCTTTGGTGATTAAGTGTTGCCACATGGTTCCTGCCAATTTAGGATCCAGTCATCCCCATTGTGTTTAAGGATTCCAGCTCAGTGACAACAGTTCTTATAGTAATATCTGAACTACAGAGGAGTGCAATGACAGGGTTCTTCAGGGACGATGGCAGAGTCTCACAAATGTATTTCTCATTGTTCTGGTAAAAGATGCATCCTCCAGACATTACTGCTGTGCCAGCTTGAATCTGTGGTGGACCGCAGAAAAGCCATATCCTTTAATCCTCATTTAATGTTGCTGGGTGGGAGCATTTTGATTGTTCCCATGGAGATGTGACCCACCCAATTTTGGGTTGTAACTTTTGATTTGATGATTTCCATGGAGGTGTGTCTCCACCCCCTGAAGGTGGAATTGCTTACTGAAGTCCTTTAAAAGAGGAAACATATTTGAGAGAGGCTTTTTGTAAATCCACGGGAGAGCCAGCAGATGCCACCATGTTCGCTGTGTGCCCTTTCAGCTGACAGAGAAACATGAATTTCATCAGCCTTCTTGAACCAAGGTATCTTTCCCTGAATGCCTTTGATTGGACATTTCTATAGATTTATTTTAATTGGAACATTTTCTCAGCCTTAAACTGTAAGCTGGCTACTTATTAAATTCCCTTTTTTAAAAGCCATTCAATTTCTGGTATATAGCATCCCAGCAGCTGGCAAACTAGAAGAAATGTTGGTACCAGAAGTGGTTTACAAATGCCAAACATGTTGAAATGTTTTTTTTAATGGATAAGGGAAAGATTCTGGGAGAGTTGTGAGAAGCTAGATAGAGAAGGCCAAGAATACTTCGAAGAGACTGTTGGTAGAAATGTGGACTCTAAAGACACTTCTGATAAAGCTTTAGATAGAAATGAGGCATGTGTTATTATAGACTGGAAGGAAGATGAGCCTTGTTTTAAAATGGTAGATAATCTGGCAAAATTGACTGTGGGCTTTGGCTGGAAGGCAGATTTTAAAAGCCATGAACTTGGATATTTACCAGAAGAGATTTCCAAATTGAATGTGTAAATTGTAGCTTGGTTTCTCCTCGCAGCTTATAGTGAAATGTAACAGGAAAGAGATAAGCTGAGAACTAAACTCTTGGATACAAAGAAACCAGAAATTGAAGTACTGGAAAATTCTGGGCCTCCAGAAAGGGAGGCCCCAGAGAAAAGTGCCCCATGTGAGGATTTAACTAAATATGGAACCAGCCAGCCATTTCAGAGAAAGTCAGGCTCAGACAAGGAGTTATCCAGGAAGGATTTGTGGAAAATCCTTATGTCTGATGGGCATGATCCAAGGGTACTGTATAGAAAGTCAATGAGAGTGTTGTGGGATTGTGTAAAGAGAACCACTGCCAGTCAGGACTGAGAGGGACAGAGAAGGGACACATTGGAGGAAGAATAACTTCAGAGGTTAGTCATTGAGGCTGGGGTCTGGAGTCAAGAAGTCTTGGGTCAGAACAGAAGACCCACCCAAGCCCATGGAGAGGGTGAGTTTGTCCCAAAGGCAGAGGGTGGGCCATCCACCTCATTGCAGTGGAATAGTTATGCCACCTCAGGCCTTGAAGAGGGTGAAGCATATTCCTTGGTGTTTGGGGAGATCCTGGCTGCCACCACATGGAGGGGTTGAGCATATGCCCCCAAAATGGCAGAAAGCCTGGGTGCAGCCCTAATGCTTGGAGAGGGTGGAGCTGAGGAAAAGGTAGTCTCCTCAATGTCCCCCAAGATTGTGTCCAGAGAGAGGCAAGCCAGTGCATTGGTCCTTGGAAAGGGTGGGACTATTGCTTTCTAAAGCCCCAAAGATAAATGACTCTCAGACTCTGAAATCTAACGGACTTTGCCCTGTGGGTTTTTGCAACTGTATGGGTCTGGGGACCCCTGTGCTCCTCCCTCCCTATGAAAATTAGTATATGTAACCTATGAATGTTCCTCTTATATGTTGGCAGTAAATAACATGTTCTGAGTTTTATAGGTCCAGAGCCAGAGGAGAATTTTGCCTCAGGACAGACCATGCCTGTAACTGACTTGATGAGATTTTAGTTTCTAACTTTGTATTTAAATGTATTATTACTGAAATGCTTTAAGGCATTCTGATATTGTTATGGAATGAATGCATTTTGCGTTTGGAAAGAGCTTGTCGTTTTGGAGTCCAAAGGGTGGAATGGGCCAGTTTGAATCTGTGGTAGACCCCAGAAAAGCCATGTCCTTTAATGTTCATTCAACATTACTGGTGGGAGCATTTTGATTGCGCCCATGGAGATGTGGCCCACCCAATTGGGGGTTATAACTTTTGATTATATGATTTCCATAGAGATGTGTCTCCACCCATTGATGGTGGAGCTGCTGACTGGAATCCTTTAAAAGAGGAGACATTTTGGAGAGAGTCCTTTGTGATAGAGCCACGAAAAAGCCAGCAGATGCTGCCATTTTCACCATGTGCCCACCAGCTGAGAGAGAAATATGAACTTCATCGGCCTTCTTGAACCAAGGTATCTTTACCTGAATGCCTTTGATTGGACATTTCTATAGATTTGTTTTAATTGGGACATTTTCTTGGCCTTAGAACTGTAAACTAGCAACTTATTAAATTTCCCTTTTTAAAAGCCATTCCATTTCTGGTATATTGCATTCTGGCAGCTAGCAAACGAGAACACCTTGGGTGTAAGAGCAGGCTTTGCATGATAAATCCACTCTCTCTAACATTCCAATCTCTCTAAGCCTCTGGATCCCCTCATCTACATTATACCACGGCAGTTCTGGCATTTCAACTTCAGGTAATGTCAGCCATCTTTTGATCCCTGTTTCAGCCAAACATCCAACCAAACTGTTCATGCCTTTTCTAACCCCTCAAGCTGTAACATTGAATGCAGAATTTCTGCTTAGTGGTCCCATATCAATAAATTCATCCTGATCCAGCCTTATTTTCCTCGCTCCATTATCCCACACCCTTAAAATTCATTGTCATACATATTCCCCTGATTTCTGTCTATATAGATTGTAAATCTCACTCAGTTCTTTTGAAGTATAACTTACCTCCTCATGTGTGATGTTTTGTACCTCAACTTTAGGGACCTTTTGGGACTTTAATCTAGTTATAGGTCTGGAATAAATGACGGGTGGTGGGTATGGGTCATGAAAAGAATTAGAAGTATCTTCCAAGCCATTTGCTTCAGGACATTCATTTGCAGTTTCATCTGGTGAAACAGGTTAATCACTCTAGGACAAATCCCCTCAAGTGGAGGTTTGGTGGCCAACTACTCAAGGCAGGCTTGACGTGGGGCAGCTATATCCTCAGGGAAGACTATTACAGGATTATCTAGAGCAGACTCAGCATGAGTGTTTCAACATCTCCACTGACATCATTATCAATCCATATGTTGCCATCCCATTTGACAGTGTCCCACTCCATTCCAATCAATACCCTCATTTTAACAGCAGACACCATGCAAGATTGACATTTCAGTTTATGTTGTAAATTTGCTACTCAACCAATAAGATTCTGAGTCTGATTTTCAGAGATTTCAAGTCTAAGGATACAGGAAATAAGATTTTCCTTCTGGACATTCATAGAAACCTCCACATCTGTCAGACGGCTCTTAAGCTTCTTGTTTGAAGTCTTAAACCCACTCCTTTCACTCTCTAATGTATACAGCATATCTAACATCAACAAACTAACATCTTTATACCTCCTATTTCCACACAAGTCTGTAAAGTTGTCAAAAACATTATCCCCCAGTTCCTGGCTTTGTACAAGTGAAGCATTAGAAAAACTGAATGGTGATGTTTTGACTATCTCTTTTGCCAACTCAGTCCATGGATTGGCAGTGTCATTCTGATTATGGAAATCAGAGTCCTTAATGCCTTTGAGTCCAGTCAGAGTACAAAACCAATCTTAAAAACCCATTTTAAGACTCTGGTACCAAGTTGTATTAGTTAGGGTGCCCCTGAGAAACAGATTCAACAGGAAATATTGTAAATATAAAATTTATAAAAGTGTCTCACATAACCATGGAAATGTAGAGTCCAAAATCCATAGGGCAGGTTGTGAAGTTGATGACTCCAAATAAGAACCTGGGTGAACTCCATAGGAGAGGATTACTGGCTGAAAGCAGTAATCCTCCTTAATCCTCCTTAAATGCTTCCAGTGATTAGATTAAGCATCATCATTAAAGAAGACTCTCCCCTTGGCTGATTACAAACAGAATCAGTTGTGGATGTAGCCAAAATGATCTTGATTTAATTCTATGAAAGTTCCTTATAACAAAAGACAGGACAGCACTTGCCCAACCAAAGAAACAGGCACCACCACCTGGCCAAGTTGACACATGAACCAGACAATGACAAGGACCACGGAGGTCCAACAGCAGCTACACTCCACTGGGGTTTTCATTCCAGCAAAGCAAATCCAGCAAGTGCTTGACTCAGTGGTTGCTTGGATTCAAAAACTGTTGACTTTTGTTCTTATCCAAGAAGTAAGCCAGGGACAGTGTTTGACAGCCTTGTGGGCAATGAGTAAGACATTGCCCTGACACCCCATCTCTATGAGAACAGTCTCCTGCCACTATACCTGTTCCTTTATGACTCCCTCCAGGATGCTGACACAAATATTTCACTTAATCTCAAGGGTAAGCTCTTTTGTGTTTTCTTTTGAGAGCTCTACATAAGTTATCTCCTCAAATACATGAGCATCAAACTCATAGAGAATCTTTTCCTGATCATAAATCACTCCAGGGATTCAGCAGTGTTGTGGGGCACACCGAAAGAGAGACCACACAATTCTAAACTGCAAGCCAATTTGGAGTCTTTATTAGCCAGCCGGCGACTGCCTCAGAAACCCCCAAGAAAGAGGATTCAGAGAGCAGCCCACAGAGGTTTTCAAGGTGTGCTTATAAAGGCTAAAATCATGCTGTGGTTTTTTTGCAGTTGCTAGCAAGCAAGCGGATCATAGAAGCAGAAGAATGCCGTTAGCCATTGCCAAAACATATCCCATTCCCACAGTTTCTTAACATTGGTTACTGTTTAATTCTCGGGGACATTCTGCCCCAATGGTGTGGGGACTTTCTCTGCTTGGGCCTGATTGATTGCTCCTGCTTGGGCCTGATTAATTGCTCCTGGCCCTCCACATTCCCCACTGGTTTTATGAGAGAATCAAATCCTTGTTTCTTCATTTTTTAAAATTATAAATCTGTTGATATTGGGTTCCAAGGACTAATAGTTTAACAGTTTGTATTTTTCTTTGCATGTATGAGGTTAGACAGTTGGTTACACAAGGTCCAAACAATAAGCCTAATAATATGAGAATTAGGGGCCCTGCTGCAGCAGACAAGAGCGTGGTTAGCCATGGAGACCAGGAAAATAAGTTTTCATACCAGTTGGTTTCAGTTTGTCGGCATTCTTCCCGCTCTCATAATCTGCTACAGACTAGGGATAGACTATTTCTAATTATTCCAGAATGATTGGCATAGAAGCAGCAGGTTTCTCCGAGGGCCATGCATAAGCCCCCTTGTTTCAGGAATAGGAGTTCTAAGCCTCTGCGGTTTTAGAGGATGACCTCAGCCAGTGAATTTAGGGAGTTTTCCAACTGACTGACGGAGCTTTCTAATTCACTAAGATCCAGATCAACTTGTTTGCTAAGGGTTTTAAAATTTTGGTCTCCAGTGATAAGGGCTGAAGTTCTGACTGCAGTTGATCCTGCAATGCCCAGTCCAACAAGGAGGGGCACTAATATTAGGGCTCGCTTGACCCAGTAAGTGGGTTCTAAATGTTCCCTACCTCCTTCCCCAGAAAGATAATATTCTTGGGGGATAATATGAACCAAAATACAAAATTCTTCCTCGACTGCCATTATTGGGGGAGTTATACAGGGGGTAATGCTGGATGTGCAGGCAAACCAAGTACCATCAGGGGCTACAAGGAGGTGGTCCCATCCACCTGGGGTTGAAGTTTAAATGCCCTTTAGTGACATGATGAGACCGCAGGAGTCACTATAGGGGGATTTAGCTAGATTAAAATTCTCAGAATAAATACTGGTTCTCTGCCCTTGGAGATCTCCTAAGGTGAGTTTCGGTTCCTGTCCCCACTTGCATAGGTGTTGGCCTTGTGCTTCTTGGACTGAGAGGTTTCTGATATGGGTATCTGTGAGGCCTAGGGAGATATTAGCTCCTATTCCAATGTAATAAGCGGGTTCAGGGTTTAAGCAAAGCCAACAGTCTTTAGTAATAAGTGGATTGGCTTGATTCATAAACTGGAAAACTGAATTTAACATGTCAAGCAGGGGTTTCTTAGGGGAGGGAGAGAAATTTATGAATCTGGAGGGCTGTGCCCATTTTATGCCATGATTGAGAGCTCGATTAGGTCTTATGGGATTGTCTGCTTTATGGGGATGGAAACTTTGAGTTGAGAAAATGGTGCCTGGGTTGTGACCTGAGACATATAATCTCAATCACCAAGTTTTCCCACCCACCCAGGTTTGGTTATGCCAGGAAGGGATAGTAATAATCATTGGGTTATAGGCAGCTCAGGTGCAACTGTTGGGGTTATGGGCTGGTGCCTTTGTTAAGGTTATGAATGGGTCTTGAGTAGTCCATTCTGCAATTGTTTCACAACCCCAGTTGGCATAGTAATATTGGCGTCCCCCTTGGCAGTTTGAACTTCTCTCCACAGGACAGGCATAGTATTGGGTATGCCATAAGCCTTTTTCTTGGTGGGGGGTAGCACACCCATATCTGAGCATGTTAACATAACTCCCCTTCCCTAGGTGTCCAAACAGTTGGCAGAGATTAAAGTGGAGTGTTGGTTGGGAGGGGGTGGTGGTTGTAGCCACCAGTAATCCATCCACCATTTTTGTGAGTTCCTAGGTATAGTTTATAACCTGGTGACGGTTTTTTTCCCGTGACCCCCACCAGGGATATTAAGAGGTCCCAGAGGAATTTCTGGAAAGTCTTATCTTTAGTGGATCCACAGTTCACTGGACAGTCCATTTTTCAGGGATCTGGTCTGGGGTGGCCTTTTTTATCTGGGTGTGATGAATCCAGTGCCATTTTCCCACAACTTTCACTGCCATTGGAGTTGAGAGGATCACTGGCAGGGGTCCTGTCCACCGGGCTTCCAAGGTGGCTGGCTGAAGTTTTTTTATCCAGACTAGGTCTCTGGGCTGCACCTGAAATAAATCTTTTTTAGGAGCAGGATTTGTTGGTCCTGGATGGGCTGTCTTCACCAGTTTCCCAAGTTTGCTGGGTGGTAGACTGCAGGGCCTGTAATGGTTTTAGAAGAGAATGGTTATTTAATTCAGCTATTTTTTCTTCCCCCAATTTAGGGATTAGTGGAGGTGGTCATCCAAACATGATTTCATATGGGGTAATTCCCTTAACATAGGGAGTACATCTAGTTTTTAGGAGGGCAAATGGAAGGAGACTCACCCAGTTTTCACCAGTCTCGAGCTTTAGTTTATTTAAAGTTTCCTTTATTGTTCTATTCATTCTTTCAACTTGCCCTGAACTCTGTGGCCTATAAATACAATGTAATTTCCATTTGATATTTAATATTTTTGCTAACAATTGGGTAACTTGGGTGATGAACACCAGCCCATTGTCAGACCCCATTGCAGTTGGGAGGCCGAATCAGGGGACAATTTCAGAAACTAGTTTTTTACTACTATTTGTGCTGTCTTGGTTCTGGTAGGAAATGTCTCAGTCCATCCGGAGAAGGTGTCGATGAAGACTAACAGGTATTTGTATCCATATGGACCAGACAATATTTCTGTGAAGTCTATTTCCCACTGTTCCCCTGAGACTTGTCCCCTCAGCCTGGTTCCTTGGGGTATTTCTCTCCCTCGGCCGGAATTTACCTGGATGCAGATGTGGCATCTGGAAGATATCTGCCGGACTTATTGTTGCAATCAGGGAATGTAGTAATCTCTCTGTAAGAGTTCAGTTAGTTTTGTACTGCCCAGATGTGTACTTTGGTGAACATGGGCAACCAAATTGTGCCCCAGGTGCTCTGGCACTAGGATTCTCCTGTCCGGGAGAATTTTCCAACCGTTCAGATCTGTTCTGGTGCCCAGAGTTTCACCTAGTTTAATTCCCTCCCTGGTATATTCTGGAAAGCATGGCAGCACTTGCCCCGGTAAAACAGGAAGTATCTTCAGCGTCCCCACTGTTTTTTG